>CAUYLG010007256.1:0-42962 GCA_963573385.1 Cacajao melanocephalus
ACTATAATAAATCTAATATTCTCCTCCTCACAGACTCCTGGGGCTCAGTTAATTGGAGCGATGTTCTCAGGGCCTGTACTGATTGGACCCTCACAGCAGGGGGCCATTCCTCCTACCCACTCTCACTTCACCCTTTGCCCATACATCTCTTCTTGGGGCCTGGGAACTCACAGGGCCCCTACCCCACTCTCTCCCAACCCTGCACTGAAGACTGCTTCAGGCTGGGCACGGTGGCTCACGCCTGTAATCCCAGCACTTTAGGAGGCTGAGGCAGGAGGATCACCTGAGGTGAGGAGTTTGAGACCAGCCTGGCCAATGTGGTAAAACCCATCTCTACTAAAAATACAGAAATTAGCTGGGCCTGGTACCACATGTCTGTAATCTCAGCTACTTGGGAGGCTGAGGCAGGAGAATCACTTTAACCTGGGAGGCAGAGGTGGCAGTGAGCCGAGATCGCGCCACTAAACTCCAGCCTGGTGACAGAGCAAGACTCCGTCTCCAAACAAACAAAAAAGACTGTATCAAGCATCACCTCCTCCTGGAAGCTTTTGTGACTGTCACCGCCACTTAAGTGCTTTGTAAGTCATATTTTATTAATTTCATTTGATCCTAGTAACCAATTTATGAGCTTTAAACCACTATGTTTATTTTACAAATGAATAAACTGAGGTTCAGAAATGTTAACTTGCCCAAGGCTATATATCTCTGAGGGCAGAGCTGAGATGCAAACTCAGGAATGACTGATTCCAAAGCAGGTGTGCCTGATCCCAAGGTCACAGGCCATCCGCTCTGTTCCTTGGAGCAGACAGCACAACAACTGATGTAAGTGTCCCCCCAAGGCTGGGAACCTCACAGACATTATCCCTCACTTCACAACCACCCTGCAAGTTGGGTAGCATTGCCCCCACTGTGCAGACAAAGAAAATAAAAGCAGTCCCTTTTTGGCACCAGGGACCAGTTTCGTGGAAGACCATTTTTCCATGGACTGGGGCTGGGAGAGAAACTGACGGTTTGGGGATGAAACTGTTCCCCCTCAGATCATCAGGCATTAGATTCTCACAAGAAGCGGGTAACCTAGATCCCTTGCATGTGCAGTTCACAATGGGGTGTGGGCTCCTACGAGAATCTGATGCTACTGCTGATCTGACAGGAGGCAGAGGTCAGGTGGTAATGCTTGCTCACCCCCTGCTATGTGGCCCTGTTCCTAAGGGGCAGTACCTAACAGCCCAGTACCAGTTGGGGACCCTTGAATAAAGCACAGCAGTTCCGTAAGCTGCCTGTGGTCAGGGAACAAGAAAACGATAAAGTCAGGATTGCAATTTGTATCCATCCACTACAGAAGTCTATGCCCTTTCTAAGACAGCACACTGCTACTGACTCCTCTAACCACAAACCTACTTAGGAAAAGAATCTAACATACAAACAAGCCTGAAGAACAACATGGTTCCCTACGACTGTTTATGACAAGGAGAAATTAGAAGAAAACTTAAGTGTTGAGCAAGAGGAAACAACCAAAGAAATGACATGAGAGCATGATGGTGGAATACTGTGCACCAAAGCGATGATTTTGGTGTAAGGTACGGAATAACATGAGAAAAATCTCGTGTTAAATTAAAAAGCAGATGCAGGGCCAGGCACAGCGGCTCACATCTGTAATTCCAGGGCTTTGAGCAACTTGAGCCCAGGAGTCTGAGGCTTCAGTGAGCGAGGATCTTGCCACTGATCTCTAGTCTGGGTGACAGAATGAGACACTGTCTCTTAGAGGGGAAAAAAACCAAACAGAATACAGATGTTTATATGTGACACAATACCAACTAAAGAAAAAAATGCATAGAGGAAAAACTATATGGAGGTATTAACTGCAATCGTATCTGTGTGTTGAGATTAACTAGAAGGAGATATTAATCACAATCCTACTATGTGTTGGGATTAATTAGAAGGAGATGTTTAATTGCAATCGTATCTGTGTGTTGAGACTAGGAAGAGATATAAATTGCAATCGTATCTATGTTCTTTGTTTTCCTTCTAACTTTATTTTCTGAATTTTCTATAATGAGCACGTACTACTTTTAGCAGTTTTTAAAGTTTTGTTTTCTCTTTTTTTTTTTTTTTGTAAAGAAACTGGCTATTACCAGCTAAGACTGGTCTTACCTCATTTTAATCCTTGGAAAGGACACCACTCTGAGTTCTGATTAAGGATAATTCAAGCCATGCTCATGTCCAAATGTCTCTGTTGATTTTTTTAAGGGAAATAATTGCATTTTATACTAAACTTATTTGCAGTTCAAATGCAGCTGAAAACTCTGTTTTGATTACTTGTTTAGAGAAAGAGCAACATTAGAAAATGCCCAAGAATCACATTTGCATGATGGGTGATGAGGCAGGGAATTACAGTTGGGATAACAAATGGAAAAAAAAAAAACAAACCCTGAATATTCAACAGCATGTATTGAATCTAAGGCCTACTCTTACATTCACATTTACATCCAACAAATTTTCTTTCTCTGCTTCATGCAATTTCCTGTGTCTTTAAAGGCAAAATGCACAGTTGGCAAATGACACCGCTGCATGGAGCTGTGCTTCGGGTAACTGCTAAATTGGAGTTTAAGTGCTTTGTCTGATCTTATTTAGAAACTGCTCTGGGAACTTACCCTAAGAGCGTTTCTCCTTTCTCACACTAAGTCACCTGCCATCTTCCCAGTCATGGGGCCTTTTCAAGAAGACACACCAGGGCTCCGTGTCAACAGAAGCCAGCACCGAGAATCCTGATGTTCAAGGTCAGCAAGACATCAAGGGCGAGCTGCACCCTCTCCCCACGGAGACTTCCTCTTGGGGTTCGGCCTGCCCTGGGCACAGGCATTGTCCCTGTCTGTTTTATTAACCATCCAGCATGGCTGATGTTTTGGATCACTATTATTTGATTAACCACCAACAACTGAATAGAGAATTACAAAGTCAGGCTGGGCACGGTGGTCACGCCTGTAATCCCAGAGCTTTGGGAGGCTGTGGCAGGTGGATCACAAGGTCAGGAGCTTGAGACCAGCATGGCCAACGTGGTGAAGCCCCATCACTATTAAAAACACAAAAAATTAGCTGGGCATGGTGGCAGGTGCCTCTAATCCCAGCTACTCGGGAAGCTGAGGCAGGAGAATCGCTTGAACCCAGAAGGCAGAGGTTGTGGTGAGCTGAGACTGCACTACTGCGCTTCAACCTGGGTGACAAAGCAAGACTCCCTCTCAATAAATAAATAAATAAATAAGAAATACAAAGCCAAGAGCAATTTCTATACCTAAAGTATTTTTGTTCCTTTATTAGTTCCCCATTACTATTTGTCAAAAGGAAATACCTGGCTTCAAGGTAAAGTGAGAATACACAGATAAATAAAAAAAGAAAAACAAAACATACAAAATCTCATCACCCAGAGAAAGTCACTATTGATTCATATCACAAGTGGCAAACTGGTAATTCACACAGGTTAAAACATCTAATTGGTTGCCAACATTTAAAAAATAAAAGGTTTTAACACTGAAATCCAGATTTTCATCACAAAAAAACAATAGTAACAACGAACCTGGAAAACAGAACACAGAGTCTGAAATCCTGCACAGTGACAGAGGGTTGGCACTGAGAAGAAGCCACCCTGAATCATTTCACAGCTGCGCTCTGCAGACACCAGGGTGTGCTACATCTGGCCTAGATCTTTCCATTTTCTTTTCCTATGTGAATATACAAATCTTAATTACAATTTTTAAAAAAGAACCCAAACTATCCATTCTCTTTTGTTACCTGCTTCCCCCTCCCCCATTCTGGCATATATAATAAATAATGTTCCAAGCTGACATCTTAGATCTATGTCACTGGCCAGGTGTGGTGGCTCAGGCCCTGTAATCCCAGCACTTTGGGAGGCCAAGGCAGGTGGATCACTTGAGACCAGGAATTCAAGACCAGCCTGGCCAACACGGCAAAACCCCATCTCTACTAAAAATACAAAAATTAGCTGGGCATGGTAGTGTGTGCCTGTAATTCCAGCTACTCAGGTGGCTGAGACACAAGAATTGCTTGAACCTGGGAGGCAGAGGCCACAGTGAGCTCAGATTGTGCCACTGTACTTCAGCCTGGATGAAAGAATGGGACTCTGTCTCAAAAAAGTAATTGTAAAAAATTGAGACAACAATTCACATACCATAAAATTCACCTTAAAAAGAATTTTAAAAATTACATCTACATCACCTTTTTTTTTTCTGAGCCCAGTTACCCAGGCTGGAGGGCGATAGCACAATCCTGACTCACTGCAACCTCCTCCTCCCAGGTTCAAGCAATTCTCCTGCCTCAGCATGCCAAGTAGCTGGGATTACAGGTGTGTGCCACCTCATCTGGCTAATTTTTTTATCTTTAGTAGAGACAGGGTTTCACCATGCTGGCCAGGCTGGTCTCGAACTCCTGACCACGTGATCCGCCCGCTTCAGCCTCCCAAAGTGCTGGGATTACAGGCGTGAGCCACCACACCTGGCTTACACCACCATTTTTAATGGCTACATATCTATCTTTCCTGAGTATTTCTATAATGCGTGAGTATTCTTTGTGGAGGCATATTACATTTCTATTCCACCATATATTCCCGGTGTTGTCTTGCAGGGTTTCTTCCTGCAAGAGGCTTATTCTTTCCGGCTCACTATCATCAGACCTGACCAGTGTTTGGAGGGAGTGATGTGTGTCACTTCTGAGCAGAAGCTTTCGGGATCGGAACAAGGCCTGCCACTGTCTCTTACCCCTCTGCCAGGAGAGCCGCATGCCCCTGTTAAGGGCTGTTGCTTCTCCCTGGATCCTGGCATAAAGATAGTGTGAGCACAGCCACAGCGGACCCCCGATGAATGTGCGGCATGCGTGGGAAACAGAAGGATAATAAACTTACTGTTGTACGCTACCAAGGTTTGACGACTGTTTACCACAACAGTATAACTTAGCCCAAGCTACCTGATATACCAAAGGATAAAAACAGTATTTTATTTAAAAAAAATAACTAAAAAACGAATTTTTTCCCCAACAAGCCTTTAGTACTCCTATACAATAATTTTAAAAGGTCTCTGGCCAATGCTCAAGGCCTGCCCCTGAAGGTCTTGGCAGGCTGTGGTTTCTGATGGTTCTGTCTGCCTGTAAGAGAGTCCAGGTTAGCCCTGCAGAGAACACACCAAGTTTTGTGGCTATGACAGAGATGGTTATGTGTCAACAGTACCCAAGGGTAGAAGAAAGCAGCATGAAAAATACATGTGGCTCTCAGCACAAAAAGCTCACAACAGAAGAGAAATGAAGACCAACTGGGGAAGAGCAGACCCTGGCCGCCCAATCATCTGTGCAGACTCCAGGACACACACTCTTGAAGTAGAACCGGCCCAGGCCTCCCTGGGATTCAAACCAGGTGCATCTGTCCATCTGCGTTGGTTTTTCCCTCCTTGTCTCTCTCTGCCCCTTTCTCTACTTCCAACCCTGCCTCCATTTTCCATTCCATCTCTTATTTTTTTTTTAACTTTTTAGTTAGCTGAGTAGTGTGCACCTCACCAAACTGAATCAGTGTACAACAGAATTACGTGTGCGGCCTGGACTCCCGGGCCACCTTCTAAGATCTGCTACTCCCGTGACTAAATACATGGGCATCATCCAGAGACCAGGGGCCCCTCAGGGGCACTCTGATCTTATGGCATCTGTTGAGCTAAGGAGTATCCACAATTTCAATTTCCTTAACCGCTATGCAACCTGCCACACCCACATTTCCATCCTGGTTTCTTAGCATGTGCAAGGTGATCCAGCTTTCTGCTCTCTCCTGGCCCCTCACTTTCACCCTGAGCCCTGATAACCTGAGTGACCCACATCAGCCACACTGCACCGCACCCCCAAAGGACAACCACAACTGGCACCTCCAAAAGCAAGTATCATTCTCACCTGCTTGTGCATTTAGATGAATGCAATCACCTGGGTGTGTTTTGTTTGTTTGTATCTTTTTGTACCTAGTTTCTTTCAGTCAACATTTGTTTATGAGATCCAGCCACACTGTTGCCTGTAGTTACAGATCTTTAATCTCCCTGCAGCCCAATGTTTCACTGTGTGAATGTACCGCAATTTATTTACACATTTGTCTGTGGATGAGTGTGTCACAGTTATCTTGCATGTATTCATGTGGCTGGTTAGTATTAATTTTCTCCTCACTACAGACTGTAATTCCATGATGACAAGAAGCTAGTGTACTCTCTCATTACTGTAATCTAATCCTTAATACAGTACCTGATCCATAATAAATGAGGGAGGGAAGGGATAGAGAGGTCAGAGGGAGGGAGGAAAAAATGCTATTACAGGTATACCCACAGATAGGGCTCCATTCAGAACCAAAAGGCCTAAATCTAAGTAAATAACTGCCTGATTCCTGCTTGCTTTATAAGCTACTTCTCTCCCTGCATTTTCACGTTTAATTAAGCCCCCAGGCTCTTAAACTATTTCTGCCTCTTAATGCTAATAAAGACATTGAGATGTTGTTAGTAATAATTTGCAGGTACCAGCAGTCTCTGGCTCTCTCCAAGTAGGCTGCTTACCAAGGTTCTAGCCGCCCAAGGAAGGGCCCTAAGACAGAATACTATCATCTCCATGTTATCAGCACATTCAAAAGATAAAACCTCCCTATTCAATTATCTCTTCAATTTTCCATATCAATTATGTAGTGAAAGAGAAAAGAAACAAAATCAAAACTTTTAGGCAAGATAAAGAACAGAAACTGACTATGGGGCATCCTGGTCAAAGACTCTGGCCTTGAGCAATGGCCACACCCTAGACCTTCACACTGTGCTCTCAAAGGGTTCTTCATTTTACTTGTGATGGAAGTTTGTAAGAGAAGGTCGCTGCACTGCCACCTGGGAAGAAAAACTGGCTTCTGAAATCTGCAAAGTACAAAGTCATCCTCTTTAAATCTTTCCGATCATGTCTCTGAGGCTCTAATGTGGACATGTGCAAAGCTGAGGCTGTCAGGAGCCAGGGTTCCCTCTGACCAACCAGCTCAGAATATGCTTAGAACTTCACTTCATGGAGCTCACACTCTAGGGTGAGAAACAGGACACTGTCCCCAACACCAGGCCCCTTGTCCACCTCAACAGCGTCACCTTTTGGCCACATGCCCTGACATGCACTCTTCTTACAAAAACTTGTAGGCTGGGCGAGGTGGCTCGTGCCTGTAATCCCAACATTCTGGGAAGCTGAGGTGGGCATAACACTTCAGGTCAGGAGTTCAAGACCAGCCTGGCCAACATAGTAAAACCCCATCTCTATTAAAAATACAACTTAGCCAGGCTTGGTGGTACATGCCTGTAATCCCAGCTACTCGGGAGGCTGAGGCAGGAGAATCATTTGAATGTCGGAAGCAGAGGTCGCAGTGAGCTGAGATGGCACCACTGCACTCCAGCCTGGGTGACAGAGATGTCAAAAAAGACCAAAAAAAAAAAAAAAAAACCATGTCCCAAATGCACTCGGCACCTATTACCCCAGCCTTCGTTCCAAAGGTTTTACACTTAGACACAGTTATCTGCCTGCCCCTCTGTGCCTGTAGGGTTTGACTGAGCCCCAAAGCCCTGAGCTGGAGCAGAGGCTCTGGCTGCAGCTTCCTCATCTGGAAGTGATGCTGCTGCTCATCCCCAATGTTCGTCCCGAGGTTGATGGGAGGCAGTGCATGGAGACGGTCTGTGAGCCATCAGCCAGCTGTTCAGTCATCAGCTCTTATGATCTATGTTTATATGATGAATGTTTTCCCAGGGCCCGTGGCATGGGAATAATAACTTATTTCTGTGTTGAAAAAAACAACCCTGTGCATTGGTGAGTCAATGCTTCTCCTAGCTTTAGCAAGCTGACAATCCATTTTTAGAACTTGAGCTGTGCCTATAGCACGAAGGCTTGGTATCACCTTGTGTTCACCTGAACCCAGCATGAAGGCTGGGTGGGTGGGTGGCTTTGTGTGTGTGTGTGTGTGTGTGTTTGTGTGTGTTTGTTTCTTTCTGAGCTGGGCTTTGAGAAGCCTGCGTCTTATAATGAAGTAGACAGGGTGGGGCTGCTGCTTTAAGCTTCGGATGTTTCTTTCCTACCTGTTCCAGATACAGAAACACATTTCCAGTCCAATCTTTAAAGCTTATCTCTGTACACCACTGGCAGCCTCATCCCGAGAGACAGTGAATCCCAGCTCTGTGCCAGGCTTCGCAAGAGTGAAATTGTCAGACTGCTCTGTCGGGGGCTGGAGGAAGCAGATGAACTGGCGGCCATGTGGAGGCCTCTTCTCAGGGGCTGGGAGAGAGAGGTGTGTGAAAAGTGTGTAGTTTGCTGACTGGATTCTCAGGAAGTCTCTGAGGACGGTATTTTGACCTTGAGAGCACAGGATGGTGGAGATGTGATGGGGAATCTCAGTTCTGGTGCTAGAATGCTGCTGGTCTGACTTGGCCCAGAGAACAGGAGGCAGGTGTTGGGGCAGGAAAGACGTGGAGGGAAGCAAAGTTCAAGAACCTCACTTGCCAGAAGAAGTCGAAAGGCAAACAAGTTGCTTTTTGCAACAGGAGATTTGAAAAAAGTTACTTGCTGGACTGTCTGAGCAACAGAGTTACATTACCAAGTCTGTCCCCACCCTGCCTAATTCTGCTTTACTTAAAAAGAGCAGGGCAAACAGATATACAAGGGCTGTGGTAACAGTAAGAATGGCTATTTACTGAATCTTTCATAGCATATCATAGCTCTAATTCCTCTCCGCCACCCTCATGAGGGGAGGTATTTTCATCTGTTTGCAGATGGGTAACCTGAGGCCCAACAGGTGTGATAACCTTCCCAAGGTCACACAGCCAGTGAGTGGCAGAGAAAACTGCAAACCTAGGTCTAGACAGCCTGCCAGCTGTATGTTTTTTAGGAGGAAAATGCTGCCTCTTTCTTAAATGAGTTTCCTTAAGAAAGGAGAGAGAAGGTGAAATACGGATGGTGACAATGTTTGACGACGGTGATGATATGGATGATGGCTGATGATGGTGGTGGTGGTGGTGATGATGATGATGGTAATGCTTCTGACTGAGGAGGAAGGAGGAGGGAAACTAATGACAACAATGGTTATCAAGGCAGACGACAGCAGTGGCAGCAGCTATAATGTTTTCTAAGCACTTCCCATGTGTCAGCCATTGTGTCAGGTTCTCTCCATTCTTTACCTCCTTAAATCTAACAGCACTCTGATAGGAAAATTCTAGTTACGGCTGCAGTTACAGTAAGATGGTCAGTATTTACCTTGAATACCCTAACTGTGTTAAGGAAAATCACATCAAGAAAGATCTAGGAATCTTTCCACTGTTCATATCACAGCTGGCTTTTAAGTATTCATCGTCAAGGGCCTGGTAGAGCCTAGGGAACTGAAGCTGCATTTGGTCTCCAAACCTCCTTCGAGGCCTTGGTTTTTACTCTCACCCTGGCTAAATGTTTGCCTGGACTTGTTAAAAGGCAGAGCAGCCTACTTTGAATTTCCACCTCCTTGGCTCTTAGGAGTAGCCTCCATCACTTCAGGCTTCTAGCTCTTAGCAAGAAGAATAAAGCAGTGGCTGCTGGCTTGGCTTCTCAGTCTGTGTCTTCAACAATTTGGGTTTTGGAGGCTTGTGGATAAGGGGGCAAAGCCCAGCTCTATTATTTGTCACCGGTGACCTTAGGCAAGACACTTAACCTTCCTGTGCCAGTTTCTTTATCTGTAAAATGCAGCTACTGACCACCTCATGTCTCAGGCTGGCATGAGAATTGAGTGAGGTATAGTAGAAAAAGTGTCTCACATAATAACTGGTACACAGGACTTAACAGACATGGTCTCGTCTGTGTTCCCATCTTCCTGTCAAACTGCAGAGGAGACAAGGAGGTGCTGCTCTGGCAGCACTGGCAGCTCCCTCCTTCCCTTGCTCATCACTGCCCCCAGGGCAGGCATGGGGCCTTGTGGGCAGGGCTATCAGTGTTCATCCTGAAGCAGGAGCTTGGTGACTCCTGTGTCCATCATTTACCTGAGGCTGCCTCTTCATCTCATCTCATCTTGACTGAGCACTCACTATGGGCCAGTCCTACTAAGCAGTTTTACATCTCATTTAATCCTCACATCAACTCTGTGAGGACAGTACTGTGATTATTTCCCTGTATAGCAACAGAAACTGACATCCAGAAATGTCAAGGAAGTTCACAGCACACAGAGGTGTGAACTCGGGTTTCAGTCGACGCAACACCACGCTCCATCTTGAGAATCCACGTCAACCACCTGCCAACGCCAGGGTGTGCCTCACTGCAGAGGTGTGAGTCCTTCAGTAGACCCACTGGCTTCCCACCACCCTCACCTCCCAGGCCTCCGGAGGAGAAGATGAAACAATCTGATTTTATTGATTCTGAGACAGGAATTATCTTCACATTCTGACATCCCTGAAATCAGGATGGGTCTAACGGCTGATGGTGTCTTAGATTCTGTGAAATATTAGACAATAATGGGCTATCAACTCATTCATTTCTTTATTCATTTCGGTTGTCTGTTCTTCAGTAAGTAATAATATGAAACTTCACAAGAAGGCAGTTTTGCCTCCTAGGAGACATTTGGCCATGCTTAGGTTGTCACAACTAGGCAGTGGGTGTGGGTGCTGCTGGGTAGAGGCCAGGAGGCTGTTCAACATCCCATCAGGCACAGGGGACCCCCTGTAAACAGAATTACCAGGCCCAAAAAGTCACCTGTGCTGCAGTTGAGAAACCCAGGTGTGGAGATGCACATATTTCACCAAACCGGCTCTAAGCCAAGGCTGAGCTGTGAGCAGCCTGTAGGCTTCAGTGGATGTGTACTGATTTGTCCAGTTTAACACCACCTCCCTTCTGCTAGTCAGAGCACCCTCATTTTCCTTTGCGGAAAACACGTTTCTTCCACTGACCTGTGGCTTTAGGAGTAGGCATATGACACCCACCCAGTATCACACGCACCCAAGCACTGGGGTCAGCAGACATGTGGTATGGCCTGGACCACTGAGAATCAATGAGAGTCACTTCCAGGACTGTTGTCAGCCTCAGAAGAAATAGAAGCCTTTCCCCTGGGAGCAGCATGGATATTTCCAAGACGATGTGAGCCTGGAGCTGCACCCCACCACAGCCTGGCTGTGAACACAGCTAACAAAGAGCAATGCAACTCAACAGAAAGACTAGGGGCTGACTCTGATGACATTGAGACCCTAAAATTCAAGCTCTGCCCTTGGTCTTTTCCATCAGGCAAGTCAATGAGTGTCATCTGCTTCCTGTCAGGCTGAGCCGGGTTTCCTCCTCTTGCAAGCAAGAGCGCGCAGGTGTTGATGGAAAGTGAAAGTCTTGGTGAGAAAAATGAATGTCTTTCTGTTGAGTCGCATTGCTCTGTGTTGGCAGTGTTCACAGCCGGGCTGTGGTGGCGAGGTGCAGCTCCAGGCTCACAGGGAGGTGGTCAGCTTGTCTCCTACACTGTCCCCATTTGAGGAGTCCTGCCCTAGATATGAACAGGAATCACATGACAGGGGCAGGCCGGGTCCTGCTGAGGAGATGGCTGTGTCCAGAGCATGCTGTTACAGAAGTATCACGCATGCTCAGATTCAATCGCTTCCACCAGCCCTGGGACCGCGACGCAGCTCCTCGCATTAACCTGCCTACAAAAAATATAAGCACAAGGACTGGCAGAGAGAAACATCAGAACTACACGATGCTTACACTGCTTACTACAGAGCAGGGCTTCTCAATGGTGGCACTGTAGTAATCTGGGGACAGGTCATTCTCTGTTGTGGAGGGATGTCCTGTGCACTGCAGGATGTTGAGCAGCACCCCCAGCCCCCGCCCACTAGATGCCATAGCCCCTTCTCCCCACCCAGTCTAGCAAGGGAGCCGTCAGACAGGTTTAGGCAGATTTATAAGTACTGCTCCCAGCAACGAGCGAAAGTTTCATGGAGAAGGGGACTTCTGAGCTGACTGTGCAGGAGACTCCAAGATGGGAACTGATACCAGGCACGTAAAGAAAATCTAGAAACATGGCCGGGTGCAGTGGCTCACATCTGTAATCCCAATAATCTGGGAGGCCAAGGCGGGTGGATACCTGAAGTCAGGAATTCAAGACCAGCCTGGCCAACATGGCAAAACCCCATCTCTACTAAAAATACAAAAATTAGCTGGGCGTGGTGTCTGGCACCTGTAATACCAGCTTCTCGGGAGGCTGAGGCAGGAGAATCACTTGAACCTGGGAGGCAGAGGCTGCAGTGAGCTGAGATCGCACCACTACACTCCAGCCTAAGCAACAGAGTGAGACTCCATCTCAAAAAAAGAAGACAGACAAGAAAGAAAGACAGAAAGAAAGACAGAAAGAAAAGAAATAAAGGCCAGCCCAGAAACACAGAGGGACAGAAACCAGCACCGAGACTACACCATGCCCGGAGACCCTAAGACCACGGCAGACTGAACAGGTCCCCTTCCCCTTCCCGCCCACCCCACTAGGAAACACCTTTCCAGCAAAACATACATGGAATCCCACTGTCAACCTGAACGTCCTACATCTGATGTGTGTTGTCGCTCCAGGTCCCTTTTCTCTCCTGATCAGGTTAATTTAGAGGAAGGACGCTGGCATACGGCTTTGCAGCAATGGATGAAGTGGTATGCAGAGTTACGGCTGTCTTAAGCATGAAATATCACTAACCAATTAACATTCATTTTAAATCTGTACCGTAACAATAATCGGTCATTAAAAGCTGCAGGTGAATACTACCAGGAATGACTAGGAATCATGGCAGGGAAGCACTTACAGCTCCCACGTGCATTGGCATGTGGTTCTGGTTCCCAGAAAAAAAGCACCCTGCCACTTTTTGTATTCCCTTCCCCTTCCCAGGAGCTCAGAGACTCAATGCTACAGCCAAAGAGACAAAGTATGCTACAGCCAAAGAGACAAAGTGCGGAATACCAAGAAGCTGTCCAATGACCGCCGGCAGAGAAAACTCAGTTGCTGGCGGGGTACAGCGCTTCTCTCCCCAGGGCTCAAGAAAAACAGGGAGAGGCGGGGAGTTATGGATTTTCTCTTCCAGCAAGGACTAAGGAGGGACAGAGAGAAAGAAAGAAAGGCAAAGGGAAAAGGTGAGGCGACAAAAAGTGGGAGGAAGGAAAGAGAAGAGAGGAAACAGAGCACAGGAGAGAGGCAAGAAGAGGAAGAGAAAGGGGAAATGACAGGGAAAAGGAAAGAGAAGGAGGGGGGAAAAAGGAGGAACAGGAAAGAGAGAAATAGGAGAAAAGGAAAAGGCCAGGGAAGGGATGGAGAGTGTGCAAAGCGGGGAGCAAAGGGGAGAAAGGAAAGGAGAACCATCCCCCCTACCCCGACCTACTAGCCCATCTCCCTCCCTGATGTCCCAGAGGAATGTCCTTATTGCCCCTGACCCTCACAGACAGATGCTGGGAGACCAGGTGAACCAGACAGCCTAAAACAAGGAGAGACACCCGCACAGAGGCAGTTTCCATGGCAGCTCACTTCTGGAACCAGGGCCCTCTAGACACTGAACACAGGAAGCCCAGTGTGCCAAGAGGTGCACACAGCCTGGGTCACATGTAAGAAACACAGAGCATTCTCACTGAACACCAGCCTGAGGGAAATGCAAGTTCCATAAACAATAAGATACAGATGGATTATGGAGTAGAATGCAAACCGCCCCTGACTGTCTAACATGGGAATGGCAGTCTCCCAAGAAGCACTGTGCCTGAGGTGGCTGGCATCCTGGCAGCACCTGGGAGGCCCATCCCCTTACTCAAGCATATCTCACTGAGCTCAGTGCCTGGCACGCAGCGGGGACTCCGTAAATGTTAAGTTTTATTTTACTTTTAACTGGCACATGATAATTACACAGAGTTATGGGGTTGATATGGTTTGGATGTTTGTCCCCTCCAAATCTCATGCTGAAATGTGATTCCTGATGCTGAAGGTGGGCCTAGGGGGAGGTATCCGGGGCATGGGGCAGATACCTCATGAATGGCTTGCTGCCCTCCCTGTGGTCATGAGTGAGTTCTTGTTGTTAGTTCACGTGGGAGCTGGTTGCTGGGATAGTGTAACACCTCCTCCTCTCTCTTGCTCCTTCTCTCGCCATGTGACACGCCTGCTCACCCTGCACCTTCTGCCATGTCTAAAAGCTTCCAAGGCCTCTCCAGAAGCCGAGCAGATGCTGGCCCCATGTTTCTTGTACAGTCCCCAGAACTGGGAGCCAAATAAACCTCTTCTCTTAATAAATTACCCAGTGTCAGGTGTTCCTTCACAGCAATGCAAAATGGACTAACGCAGGGGCACGATGTGGTGTTTTGATACACGTATCCATTTTGTAATGATCAAATCAGAGTGATGAGCAGATCCATCACCTCAAATACTTCTCATGTCTTTGTGGTGGGAACATTCAGAATCCTCTCTTCTAGCTATTTTGAAACATACGACATTGTTAACCATAGTCCCCCTGCTGTGAATCACCAGAAGATCACCAGAACGTCTTCCTCCTGTCAAACTGTGACTCTGCACCTGCTGACCAACGAGTGACTGGGCGGTGCCCCCAGCCAAACCCCTGGGCTTTACCTGGATCTGTGCTAAGTGCACTCGAGGGGCAACTGAAGAGAACCTGAGAGGGACTCAGCATTTAAGATAGAGGCCCATGAGCAGCCTTTCGGGTCAGAATCCGAGCAGACCACAGCCTGCCCAGCTCTGGGTTTCTTGTCTCCCACAGGCTGATGCAAAGGGGCTGCAGTTGTCTTTTTCAAACCAGAGGACAAGCCAGGAGGCCATCCTCAGAGCCTGTTGCAGGTGTGCCAGAGCACGGCCCTGGACACATTCAGAAGGAGGTCCCTGCTCCACCAATGCTCCCAGGACGAGCTGTACAGGGAAGAGATCCTATCATATCCTCCTGACAACAGGATCTCCCCAGGGGAAATGTGGGTTTAAGAGGCATCCCTTTGTGACACCCCTAAAAGTAAATCTACCTATTTTGGGTGTAGAAGAGGGTGGGCCTTCCCAGCCTGGATTGGGGAGCACAGAGAGTATGTAGGAGGCACTCCAGGGCAGGTGCTATCTGTGCCCCATGGAGACCTGCTAGGGAGGAGAGTCCATCTGCATGCCAGCCCTGACCAAGCACACTCGCCAGGCCTCACTTCCTCCCCTGGATGCATGAGATCACATCCCAGACCAGCCCCAATCATCAAGTGGGGTGGAAGGTCTGACACAGGCAGACGCTGGGCCTGGCACAGTGCAGTACCCTCAGACATCAATACCAACCTGCCTGTGAGGAGACCTTCATGGGTGGATTAATTCATCTTAGCAAGTTTTTTAAGTTTATACTCTGTCCAGGCAGGGGGTGAGAGCAAAAAGACAACCTGTCCTTGCTGCGTCCTTACAAGGCCTCATTGAAACACATTAGAGATACTCTGTGCAAGTATGAAACTCAATGGTGCCAGAAGGAACTGCTGAGTGCATCCTGACTGAGACTTGGAGGCAGTCCTGCCGAGTGGGCAGCAAGGCCATCTCAGCCGTTAATGGGGCCCTGCCCCCTCCCCGGCCTTCAGGACAGTGTGGTGCTTGTGCAGTGCCTATACCTTGCAGAAGGAACCTCCAACCTGCAGACGGTGGCCCACTCACTGCCAGCTTGTGGGTCCTGGTTTTCTACTACCAGGACATACAAGCAAGTAAGAATTTTTGCCCAGACTTGGAGCCTCACCTCTCTGGGTGGTCTCTTTTGTTCTGGGGCCCTGCCATGGGGCCCTTAGCGCCTGTCTCCTCAAAGGAATATCTTTAAAAGACAACAGGCTGGGTGCAGTAGCTCACGCCTGTAATCCCAGCACTTTGGGAAGCCAAGGCAGGTGGATCATTTGAGGTCAGGAGTTCTAGACCAGCCAGGCCAACATAGTGAAACCCCATTTCTACTAAAAATACAAAAATTAGCTAGGATGATGGTGGGCACCTGTAATTCCAGCTACTCAGGAGGCTCAGGTGGGAGAACTGCTTGAACCCTGGAGACGGAAGTTGCAATGAGCCGAGATTGTGTCACTGCACTCCAGCCTGGGCAACAGAGAGAGACTCTGTCTCTAAATAAATAACAACAAATAAACAAAACCATTCCACACTTTTGAAAAACAACAGCCAGGCAGGAAAATGTCTTTGCAGGACTTCTACTTTTACCAGAAATCTCCCTTCTGCTGAAGGAGCAGAAAAGATCAACTGGCTATGACCAGGGAACTTGGAAAAGGAAAATGACTGGGGAATCACAGATCAGTATCTTAGGAAGTTCCTCTTCTTCAGGTTTCTGCTTCTGTTACAGTGGAGGTGAAGATGGGATATGGTGACCATGCTAACAAGGTCCCAGTTAAGCCATGGTTAATATAACTGGGTGAAAAGAAAATGACTTCCAAACACCATTCTTACTTTTTACTTTCAGTTTTAGAGTCGAGATCTCGCCGTCACCCAGGCTGGAGTGCAGCAGCAAGATCACAGCTCACTGCAGCCTCGATCTCCTGGGCTCAAGCACTTCTCTCACCTCAGTCTGCCAAGTAGCTGTGTTTACAGGCGCCGGCCACCACACCTGGCTCAAAGACTCCTCCTACTTTTTAATACATTCAGCCCTCCGTATCACTGGGTTCTGCAACCTCATATTCAACTGACCACAGATGACCAAAACTCAAAAAAGTGCATCGCTACTGAACATGTTCAGACTTTTATCTTGTCATTATTCCCTAAGCAATACTGTGTAACAACTTTTTTACGTGGTATTCACATTGTATGAAGTATTGTCAGTAACCTAGAGATGACTTAGAGTCTATAGGTACTCCTGTAGACTCTAATGCACTTAGGTTATGTGCAAATACTATGCCATTTTACACGACGGACTTGAGCATCCTCAGATGTGGGTAACCATGGGGGTCTTGGAACCAATCCCCCACAGACACCAGGAGACGTCTGTATGGTTATTTACATAACACCTCATTTAGAACAATGGACACAGCCATTTGGGAGCAGCAAGTGAGTAAGGCCACTCTCAGCAAGGCGGCTCTGAAAGCCACAGGCCGATGCAGGAAGTGTGGGGCAGGACACCTGGAGTGAGCACCGTCTAGCACCTGTACATGGTCACATGCTGCCCACCTCCAAGACAGCTCAAAAGGAGAGAGGATGAACAATCTGTCTCCTTTGCACAGTGGCACATCCCTGAACACTGCATTGCTTCCGAGGTGCCATTGTCTCGAAGGCCCTGCCTCTTCCCACAGAGCCACTCCTCTGTCTTCACACCTCGGCTTCCTTCTCAGTATCCTTCCTGCTGTCTCCACCTCACCTGGCTCCCTTCTCTGCACCCTCAGGCCTCCTCTGAGAGATCGCTACACCCTGGTTGCCATTCAGTAAGTCAGGGACCCTGTTACTCTCTCCCATGTCCACCTTGTACCCCACTCTCTGCCACCTGTCTCTTCCCCAGCACTTTCATTTCCAAGAAAGACAGTTAATTGCCAGTAAGATATTTTGCTTCCACTTTGGAGATCCCACCACCGCGTCAGCAAGACTGACCTGGCTATGCCCTTCATTGTTATCTCCCCCTTTGCGACATTCCCCACACTTGTAAAGATTATTTCACACTCCTCTTCTCCGTTAGAACTTAGCTAATGAGATGAGCCTTGCCCAGGCCCAACACTCCCTTCCCAACCCAAACCAGATACTCAGTGACAACTGTGACCACACAACAGAAATAAAACAAAACAAAAGCTGCCAATCTCAACGATGAGCAAACATGACAGCACCACACTGTAACCTCCCCAGCCCTTTCCTGAGAAACATGCTGGGCAGCTCTCCAGATGGGTCATTTCTGGGCACGGGAGTTAGGAAAGGGAGAGAGAGTCAGGCAGCCCTGAGACACAGCAGAAAGACGAGTGGCCAGAAAGCGGCACAGATTTCTTCACTTTGTTAGCTACTGGTGGTATGACCTAGTGCAAAACACTTTGATTTTCTTATACAAAAAGTAAATATAAAAACCTGGACAGCTCACCTGCCACAAGGATGTATCCACCTCTACCTACACACTGTTTACAAAGCCCATGACTTTCAGCTTTCCAAGTAAGAAGTTATAATCCTGAAGGTACCTTTCAAAACACACATACACATATGCACACACAGAGGTGAGCTCTAAGTTTTCTTCAAAGCCTAATGCTCAAAGACTTTATGCATTAGAGGCTGCAAAGGTCTCCTACCTTAACAGACTTCTCACATTCCCAGGGACCCATCAATTCCATACTCTGGTCTTTGCAGCTCTCTTTCCCATAGGAGAATATTACCTTGTCACCACTATCTGCTGCCCACGGCAGCTGTGACAGTGAGTGATGGGTCAATGAGAGAGTGGCAGAATTCCTTCCAGGAAACATGTCATGAAAACAAGTTCATTTCATTGAGACAAATCCGTCAGGCGCACGCCTCGGTGGTCGGGCGAGGAACAGCACGGACCAGACAGAGGCGCAAGGCAGGATCTTGTGCACACCCCAGAGGGAGTTATTCAACCCACAGAGTCCCAGCTGCTTCATTTATTAAATGGGGATCATGAAAACAGTGCCTATCCCATAGGCTGCTGAAAGAATTAACCAACAACGGGCATTAAAGAGCCTGCAGCAGAGGCTGGGGCTGCCCACCTGATAGCTGGCTCTCCCACCCCTCCACAAAGCCTCATGTAGCCACCCTTGAACTTTGGTTGCTTTCATGGAGATCCTGTCTCCCCACCAGGTGCCAGATACACTAGGAAAATGCTATCTTGCTCCTTGTAGCCCTGCAGAGCCCTTGGTGAAGCAGATGCTCCATACAGTTTTACTGAACACAGGGACATGCCCAGAGACATTCTATTCAACAAGGGGAAAATCTTTGTATGTTTCCTCCCAGGTTTAAGGGCTTATCACAAGTCAAGTGGTTATTAGATCACAAAGGTAAACTCACACAGTAGCTATGGGCCAAACATGTCATATGTCATGACACGTGGCCGCATCCACGTTGCAAGGTGTGTGGTGTCCTATCCCTCCCCCTTGTTCCTTTCTCTGCAGAGCAAGGCTACCTTTACTGCACACTGTCTGCCTTCCTACTACACTAGTGAGGCTGGTGAAAGTCAGCTCAATGTCAAGTTTGGCTGCCACTGGCTCTGCAGGTGTGGCACATACCAGGCATACAGGAGGCCCTCGATAAACAGCTTTGAGATGAATAAAGGCTTTATATGGAAGGAAATTTTAAAAATTCTTCCTACATGGAAAGATAAAAGCAGAGAGAGGACAGGAGTGACACCTATGTCCAGCAGGAAGGAGAGAGCATTTGCCTTTTGCTATTTGTTTTCACCTACATCAGGCTTTCCTGGGAGCCCTGAGCATTCCAGGAACAGCTGGGGGTTGGTGTGCTGTGATCCTCAGAATGCGGGGCTGGAAAGTTCTCAAGGAGAGAGACAGAGTAAAAACAAGGGCAAGTGCTCCCCTGGACTGGCTTGGCGTGCAGCACAGGAGCCCACCCTGGCTGGGACGAAACTCACAAATCAAATAGCAAATGGCTGCCTCAGTCCACGGCCAGCTCTCCTGCCTACCTGGCATACAACAGTTGTGACAGGAAGGACCAGGTATGAGCAAGAGAGAAGGGCTTCAGCCTTAGAATGAGTCCTTTTCTCCGTTAAGTTTGGAATGCTATCTGCTAAGGCGGAGGCTTCTCAGAGCCCACATCATTGCAGCTGCAGTTCCCATTTCTGTACTCGGTCCAACCATTTCATCTTTCTCTACTTAATGAATTCTTCCCTCTCTGCATAGCTACACAGGAAGCAAGCATAAAGACAGAGCTGTGGGTAAAAGAAAACTTGAGGGCCCAAGGGGTAAGCTATCTTAAGAGAGAGAATGAAAAGGAAGAGCTGAGAACTGCAAAGCCTGAAGTCCAAAAACATCACCATCCTCCAAACCACCTGAAGCTTCATGCAGCTTGCCAAGATGCTGTGATCTATTATTAATATAAAAATAATACACTTTCCCTGCATTACATATATAAATATGCTTAGCTGGGTTAAACCTTTAAAATGGCCCAGAGGCCAGGCACAGTGACTTGCACCTGGAATCCCAGCACTTTGGGTGACCCAAGTGGGAAGATCACTTGAAGCCAGGAGTTCCAGATCAGCCTGGGCAGCATAGTGAGACCCTGTCTCTTAAAAAAAATTTTTTTTTTTAATTATGAGCATTGTGGTACACGCCTATAGTTCCAGATACTCAGGAGGCTGAGGCAGGAGGATTGCTTGAGCCTGGGAATTCAAGGCTGAAGTGAGCCACGATCGTGCCACTGCACTCCAGCCTGGGTGACAAAGCGAGACCCTGTCTCCAACAAAGTAGTAACAACTACCGCTCAGGCTACGTGATTTTGTTCTGCAGCATGGGGGATGGGAAGAGGTCATATACTGAAGGAGTCTTCCCGGGATACCAACATTCCTCAGGCCAAGAAAACACCCTGTGGCCTCTAGGAAACAGAACTTATTCTAGAAGAAAAAACGCTTTGCTGAAACAAAGCAACCCTCTTCACAAAGGAGATCTAATCGGTTCTGCTGTGCGAATGAAATATTGTACAACAGCCAGCATTTGTGGTGGCTAGATGCAAAGGCTGAAATTAATCCCACATGGAAGACTGATTCCAACTGTACTTATACTAAAGGTATTTTTCAAAGAGAAAGACCTAAGATCTCAGGTAAGTACACTGACGTATTACTTCATACCGATCTAGTAGCTGTAATAGTTGAAGAAAACAAATATGTGAGCTTTTTAGAGACACTTCAGTAGGATATTAAGACAGTGAATCTCAAACCTGTTTGGAAGTCAAGGTATTTGGGGAATAAGACCAAACATCTGCAAAGGTATAAACTAGAAATTAATTGACAAATTTAATTCTGTCATATGGAAGTGCCAGAAAACCAAACCAAAATTAAACTGTGTGTTGACAGAGAGGGAAAGAGAAAAGCTCAGCGGAACAAGGTAGTGGCTGAGTTTAATTTTGTTTTCCATTTTATTTTACACTCCTTAATCATTTTGTCTCTGGCTAGTGCTGCCAGCAGCCAAGCACCGGCAGAGCCTAATGTGTAAGAAGTGCTTGAAACACTTAAAGTCAGGAACTCTCTGGATATTACGTTGGTCCTAAGGGGTAGAAAAAGGCTGCCATTTATTATTTTTAGCGGCAGAACACATCTCAGCTGCCTCTCAGAATACAGGAACATAAACCTTTTTCAACAATTTGCATTCCAACTTATCAATGCACAGCACTTCTTGCTAGAATCCTCTGAGCCAAATATAATTCCAGATTCTTCCACAATACAAGTAGTGAGGGCTTTGTGACTGCACACAGCAGGGAAATTATCTTAGTTTCTTTGGCATGTAGAAGGAAATGTTTTTTTTGAGATGGAGTTTCGCTCTTGTTCCCCAAGCTAGAGTGCAATGGCGTGATCCTGACTCACTGCAACCTCTGCCTACCACCTTCAAGTGATTCTCCTGCCTCAGCCTCCCGAGTAGCTGGTATTACAGCATGTGCTACCGAGCCTGGCTAATTTGTATAGTTTTAGGAGAGATGGGGTTTCACCACGTTGGCCAGGCTGGTCTCAAACTCCTGGCCTCAAGTGGTCCACCTGCCTCGGTCTCCCAAAGTGCTGGGATTACACAATGAGCCACTGCGCCTGGCTGGAGGACATTTCCCCCAACCACCCCCAACGCAGGCTCTGGGACCCTGACATTGCTCAAACAAGACATGCCGAGATACTGGGTGGCCAGATAAGTTACTATGAACCAGCACCTGCTCTGACACCTTTCCAATGCAAACCGTCTCAGCCTGGCTCTTGGATTTGGATCTAGCTTGCTGGAAAATGTGTGCACTGCAGTGGATCCAGAGAGGTCCTATGGAGAAGTTCTGGCTTGGCTGTAGGCATGCCCTTAGCCTGCCATCTCAGGGGTACAGGTGGCTGTCCATGCAGGTGAGATCTTAGTTGAGCTAGACCCTGCCTTTTGGAATGAGGGCAACTCTCCCAGCTGCATATATATATATATATATATATATTTTTTTTTTTTTTGGAGAAAGGTCTTGCTCTGTCACCCAAGCTGGAGTGGCAGTGGCACTATAATAGCTCAGTGCAATCTCAAACTCTTGGGCTCAAGCAAGGCTCCTGCCTCAGCCTCCCCAACAGGTGGGACTACAGGTGTGCACCACCATGCCTGGTTAATTTTGACACTTCTTTTGTAGAGACAGGATCTTGCTGTGTTGCATAGGCTGAAATCCAGGGGCTATTAACAGATGCTATCATAGCTCACTGCAGCCTCAAACTCCTGGGCTCAAGCAAGCCTCCTACCTCAGCCTCTGGAGTTTCTGGAACTACAACCAATGCCATCATGCACAACTGCTTTTAGGATTTTTAAAGACCGTGATTCTACCGTCTTTCAGTAACGTGGACTCTCTATAGACCGGGACCTTGTCAGAGACTGCTTTGGGGGCTGAAAACATGTCAGTAAACAAGCTTCTCTGTGTCTTTGTTTCTTTACCTAAAAAACGAGGGTAAGAGTTTCTTACCCCACAGGGTGGCTACAAGGATTGAATGAGCTATTACACAACACACACAAACCAGTGAAAGGTGGCTATTAGTTATTATGTCGGTTTTCATTAATCACAGTCTATCTGTTCCTTTATTTCGGTGTTACCCAAATATCAATCATTCACAGAGCACCTCACTAAACTTTGGACTGTTTTCACGATTGTTTATTTAGTAGCTTTGTTTAAGCTGATTCATTTCCTTTTCACCTAAAATATATTTTATAAGGGTACTGTATATCACCATGGTAAATGGAAAAATAGAATTCTGTGTCATAACTAGGAGGCAAATATAAAAATGAAAAGAAAGAAAACAAAACAATCTAATTAACCTCAAGCCTGCTGCCTGCCAAAGGCATTGACTCCAGCCTTCCTGCTTTTCCTAAGAAGAAAGATCAGAGGGACATGAGAGGTAACAGAGTGACACAGGGACTTCCTCCTCCAAGGAGCTGGAAGCCATGAAGAACTGAAAAGGGGGCCCCTTCTCCCTGCAGGACGTGGCCTTTAATGGCCAGTGTAGTCCTTCTAAACCCTGACCTGGCACATACGACACCATCCTGCCGTCCCACGCGCTGGGAGAGCTTGTTCCAGGGCAGCTGCTCTGCAGACTTTTCTGTGCCAGGGAAATGTTCTAGATCTGTGCTGTCCGGAGCAGGAGCCACTGGCCACGTGTGGCTACTCGGCATGTGAAATGTGGCCGGTGCAACTGAGGAGATGAATCTTTCGTTTCATTTATTTTTTTTTTTGAGACAGAGTCTTGCTCTGTTGCCAGGCTGGAGTACAGTGGCACAATCTTGACTCACTGCAACCTCCGCCTCCCAGGTTCAAGCGATTCTCCTGCCTCAGCCTCCCAAGTAGCTGGGACTACAGGCATGCGCCACCACACCTGGCTAATTTTTTGTATTTTAGTAGAGACAGGGGTTTCACCATGTTGGCCAGGATGGTCTCAATTGCCCGATCTCATGATCAGCCTGCCTCAGCCTCCCAAAGTGCTGGGAAAACAGGTGTGAGTCATCATGGCCAGGCTTTTGGTTGTTTGTTTGTCTGAGACTTTGTCACTCAGGCTGGAGCGCAGTTGTGCAATCTCAGCTCACTGCAACTTCCGCTTCCCAGGTTCAAGTCATTCTCCTGCCTCAACCTCCCTAGTAGCTGGTATTACAGGCATTCGCCACCACACCCAGCTAATTTTTGTATTTTTAGTAGAGATGGGGTTTCACCATGTTGGCCAGGCTGGTCTCGAACTCCTGTCCTCAAGTGATCCACCCACCTCAGCCTTCCAACGAGCTGGGATAACAGGTATGAGCCACCGCGTCGAGTCTCATTTTAATTAATATAAATCTCAAGAGCCACACTTGGCTAGAAGCTCTGGTACCAGATAGCACAGCTCTACTGAGAAAGCTACACGTCTTGGCTCTCCAGTCGAATTTATGTTCACTTTAGGGTTATGCCCTTGGCCTCCATCAAGGGAAATCTTACAAAACCAGACAGTGACTGCCACAGGAATGTAGTTGGGGATGGTCTACTCTATCCTTTATTATTGTTTAATCTCAAACCCTGTGTGGAAATTTCTTTTAGAGCTTCTTTTGAAGAATTAACATAGTTTCTTATTATTAGCAATTGAATTATCCAAATAACCACATTTCCCTTTCACGCTGGCTGCCAGGAAGCCCACAGGAAATTTATAAATCAATGAGAGCAACTGTGTAGAATCTCATGACATATACATCTGCTTTCTACATTTTCCTTTTAAACTCTTAGTTGACATTTTCTCTGACCCTGACATATTTTTTTACTTCTATGTTATCATTCTTTTCTAGCTATTTCTCTAGAAATTTTCTCAAAATCTCAAACCTTTTTTGGAACTAAATAGCATACTTTTTCTTTTTTTTTTTTTTGAGACAGAGTCTCATTCTCATCACCCGGTCTGGTGTGCAGTGGCACGATCTCGGCTCACTGCAACCTCTGCCTCCCAGGTTCAAGTGATTCTTCTGCCTCAGCCTCCTGCCCAGCTACTTTTTGTATTTTTAGTAGAGACAGGGTTTCACCATGTTGGCCAGGCTGGTCTCAAACTCCCGACCTCAGGTGATCCACCTGCCTTAGCCTCCCAAAGTGCTAGGAGTACAGACGTGAGCCACCACGCCCTGCCAGCATACTTTTTTAAATTCTAAAAAAAATACTCTTCAACAGTACCAGTATTTTAAATGACTCACCTTCTATGCAGTATCATTTATATGAAGTAAAAACATGGCAATAAAGGCTTTCTAAAATGCTTCCAAACATATGCTCTGATTTTACTCTGCAGGCACCAATCAGAAGCATCATTTGCTAAAAAGAGAAAAATAATTGCACTCAAGAGACACCACTTTACATCCCCCAACATCAGAGATTTGCAGAAGGCCAAAGGCTCATGGTGTGAGGTCGCTCCCCACGATGCGCAGCGGCCAGGCCTGCGGCTGGCTTGAGACACAGTGAAGGACGGGGAGAGAGTGGCTTCACGGCCACAGTGGGCACTGTGGAAACAATCACCCAGGCAACGGCATATTTGCTAAGGTCCATCTCATTTCACAGCTGACTTTCAGGAGCTGAAACTTGCCAGGTTTCTTCATGGGGTGAACGGGGAAAATGTCAAAACTGAAAGGTCAAGGAAATGTCTCAAGTGATATCATGTTTTAATCTTGCTCTAAGATAAAGCTGTCTGCTTCATGTTTTTCATCCTCCAGGCTACACCTTCCAGCACTCTGATGACCACAAAGCAGAACTCGAAGGACATTCAAATAAGAGTTAGGTTTTGGGGGGATAAAAGGACAAACAGAAGAGGATTTTTGAAAATCCATAATATCAAATTCTCTTTTTAAACCGAAGCTGAGAACAACATGAACACACAAGATTCTCCTCTGACTGTTGCCCAGCTGAACATGTAAACAAAAACAACCTTCTTGAGCCAAACTCTAGCTCATCTGTCCCTGCAAATTTCAGTAAGATGTGCATATTCTGCTTAGATCTGAGACCAAGCAGGTGAGAAATGAATACAGAGTGTCTACGGCATGCCAGGTATCTCTAATCTCACAACAGTTTTACACAATAGATTACTGTTTCCATTTTACAGCTGAAGAAACTAAGATGCATCTAAAGTCATAGGATTTAAACCAGGGGTTCCATTTTCAAGTTCAGTATCCTTTCTTCACCACTCTGCTCTTTGGGGAAAAATACCTTATCAGCCAAGAAGATTTCTTCGATAAGTCAATTTCTCACTAAGAAAGACGGCAACAAAATCCAAGGATTTGCAAAGAGCCCATGGAGAATAAAACAAAACATAATGACAATTATTTTAGCACAAGAGGACAGGAGAAGCAGGAAGCAGCTGGGGCTCAGCACTGAGAACAAAGTAGTCCCAGAACAAGGGCGCATAAAAGCCTGGAAATCAGAATCCGTGGTAAGAGAGAGGAGAAGATAGACATGCAGACACGGCGTGGGCAGGGCTAAAAGAAGCTTCAGAAAATCAGAGAGAAGATGGAGAACTGGCATCCCCTTGATTGGGCAAAATCACCTCTTACAGACACACGTCTTGCCACCCCAGACACTCAATGCCCACCTGGGTGCGGCCATCACTACCCCAAGGAAGCACAGGTGGTGTCTACAAGTTCTGCTTGTCAAGTATCCGTTGCCCCTTCTTTTGGAAAGAATTCTCTGGCTCTGATTTGGGGAATCTCCCTTCCTCACTCTCAGACATGTGGTCAGGTGAGATAAACGCCCATCCCAGGCCCAGCAGTGGTCATATGAGCTGAATCAGGCCAGTCACAGAGTCCATCACCCAAACCCAAGGTGTAGGAAGAGGCTCGAGATCCAAGACAGACCACTGAGACCCGCTGAACCAGACAGGCTGAGAACCTGGCGCTGTTGGGGTCATCCTGTCAACCCATAGACAGCTAGCCTGAGAGGGTCACCGAGCAGCAGACACAGTAGACCGTGGCAGGTTCCTGACAGCAGGTCCAGCTGTGCTTGAGGCCTGACTTACCCCCGGACTTTTCAGATGCAATGCAAGACAACCCATCTCCGTCTCTGCTCAAGCAGTCTGAGCTGAGATTCCACAGCAGCCACACTAAGAGGCCTAACTGGCATGAAGAGGCCCACCGTATCCTCCTGCTCAACTGAAAGCCACAGATTTCTTCTTCAAGGCCTCTGTGTAGTTAAGATGTGGGTGTTTGGAGGGCCATTGCCTCCTAATCACAGTGCCTCACCACCAAGAGGCAAAGCACCACAGCAGGACAAATGGCGTCTTTCCAGCTGTAAGGTCCACCTGAAAACCAAGCCACTCACCTGATACACGTGGAATGCATTCGCTGCTTTGCCCCGGAGAAACACTGAAGGGATCCAGACATTGATCAGCGCCCGGTTTGATCTAACCAAAAGAGAGAGACCAATATTGGGCTTTTTAATTCATTTAAGAAAAAAAAGGGGAAAGGAGACAATTTTCTCCACTAAGAGGTATTATGCACAAGCAATTTATGACAACCTACATCACAACTGATAGCAAGCTGAAGGACAAGTTTAAGTCGTATCATGAAACCTCTCCCTCTCTCATATACATGCAATCTGTTCTCTGGAATGAGAAAGTTCTTAGGGAGTGATCTGGCCCACAATGTATCTGAATCTCAGTATCTGAATCTCAGTCTCAGTATCTGAATCTCAGTATCTGAATCTCAGTCTCCACTGAATCTCAGTCTTCCACTGAAAATGAGGATAATAACTGGAAGCCCCAAGGAAGCTATCACAGGAGGTCACACACAGCAATGCCCAGCGTTTCTGGAGTGCCCCACAGGCATGCTGCCTCCTCACTGAGCTGACTTTACACCCTGAGCCCATCTTAAGATCAGACTCCACTAGGGAGTTCAGGAGACCAACACTCATGGTAATGAGGATAACAGCTGTTTAGGATAGGAGGAGGGAAGCACAAGAGAAAATGACAAGTTAGAAAACCAGGTTGATGGATACAAATTCCTCTCTTTCAACTATTCCAAAAATGCCATGTATATGGGTCTAATACAGCAAGGTTTAAGTTCAAATGCAAAATAATTTACTGAGTACCTACCATACATGGCTCCGTGCTTTTAGCTATAGTAAAACCATTTATTCCTCACATGTGCTATTTGACGCATGTGTAAGAGATATTTTGGTTATGTGACTCTTGCCTTATGTGATGACTTTAAACTTAACTGGTGAGTCACTAGGTATATACACGCATGCCACTATCAAATTTGTACCTGGGTGGATCCAAATTACACAGAGCTAATAAGCTGACTGTCCCTGAGACTTCAAGATCAATTGCAGTGATTATAAAAACGGTACTGTACCATTCTGGAAAGGCTGGAAGGTCCCAGCCCTCACCTCTAATTAGAGCTGTTCCAGGGCCAAATGCTTTCTCCTGAGCTTTCCTTCTCTCTAAAGAGCAGCTCATAAAAACTCTCCAGCCTTCTGGGCTTGGAACACAATTTGAGACATCAGTGATGGAAGATTCCACCACTCAATGTTCTCACAACCTCTAGAGTAAAGACCATTTCATCTTCACAGTGAAAATAACCCTTCAGGTAATGGTTCTCTCCTGAAGCAGCATTTCTTCTCATCTCTGAGCCGAGGTGCTGATCTCCTTTGAGGGTAAATCAAATCCCAATGATCACTTCCCCAGGGCTCAATGCAATTTGTACATTGCAATTCTGAGCCACCAAAACTGGTTTGTGTATCTAATCACTTTCCTCCTGGAAAGGTCCCTGAAATTGTATTAGCGCCTGTAACATTCCGCTTTCATTTCTGTGCCAGGCTACGAGGCAGAAATATAACTAGCACTCTGGTTTTTATTAACTTCCCTGGATTGGAAAGGACTGGACAACCTCCCAGGGCTAGAGCAAGGTTACCCCCAGCCTGGATTACATGGTTCTCTCTTTCAGTGCGGTGACCATACTGAATCAGAATTGATTGTTACATAACCATCTCCTTCCTAGGTGTTAGTTCATTTGTTCATCATTTGGTTCCTTCACTCACTCACTCATTAAACAAGCATTTATTGAGAAGCTATTACCCTGGGTACTAGAGATAGAGCAGTAAAAGCAGACATTGCCCCTTTCATCATGAAACATTCAGTTTTTACATGTGAGAGAGACAAATCTCCACAAAATTTACTCTGTTGTGGGCTGGGTGCAGTGGTTCACACTATAATCACAGCACCTGGGGAGGCTGAGGGAGGGGATCATCCGAGTCAGGAGTTACCTGGTGAACATGGTGAAATCCTGTCTCTACAAAAAACCAAAAATTAGCTGGACACGGTGGCACACACCTATAGTTCCAGCTACTTGGGAGGCTGAGACAGGAGAATCACTTGAACCCAGGAGGCAGAGGTTGCAGTGAGCCAAGATCACACCACTGCACTCCAGCCTGGATGACAGAGTGAGACTCCATCTCAAAAAAAAAAAAATATATATATATATATATATATATATAAAGATATAGATATATACACACATATACATATATATATATATTAACTCTATTATAGTCAAGGAAGATACTTTGTATGATTTCAATTTTTAAAAACTTATTGAGACTGGTTTGGTGGCCTAACACACGTCTTTCCTGGAAAGTTACGTGCACTTGAGAAGAATGTGCATTCTGCTGTTATTTGGTGGAGTGTTCTATACACGTCTGTAATATCTAATTGGTTTCTCATGTTGTTCAAATCTTCTATCCCCTTACTGACCTTCCGTCTAGTTATTCTATCCATTATTAAAAGTGGGGTACTGAAGTCAACTCTTATTGTAGAACTGTTTGTTTTTCCTTTCATTTCTGCTGATTTTTTAGATCATATGTTCTGAAGCTTTGTTGTCAGGTGCATATATGCCTACAGTTGTTACAAAGAAATTGTTTACTACTATTGTAAGTGCCACCAAGGAACACCGGATCTAAGGACAGTGACTTCCAGGGCCTGCTTTGGTCTGGGAGACCAGAGAAGGCTTCTTTGAAGCAGCAATGTTTTGGCCAGGCTTTAATGGATAGAGTTAGCCAAGTTGCAGAAGGGAGGTTGCGGCTGAGAAAGGTGCTTCAGGCAGGGGAATGAGCATCTGTGAAGAGCACTGAGTCTAGACCAGGACTGCCTGGGTTTGAATCCTGGTTCCATTTCATCATCTGTGAGGTGACACCTGTCTTTGAAGGTTGTTGTGGGGACTAAGTGAGTTAGAACAGTGTCCAGCACAGAGGTGATCCTGTGTACATGAGGGTTAAGTGGATAAAATAATAATCCTAAAGGGAGAAGACCATGTGGGTTAGACGAGTAGAATTGCCAGGGTGGCTGGTACACGGAGAGGATTGGGAAAAGCTGGGGATGAGCCAGAGGTGAGTGAGGGCTTTCTTCATAACTTCCACGAAGGATGTTGGTCTCCATGCTGAGAAGGGAATGGTGCCATTGCTGCCTCTGGCTTTGGTGTAGATGAGGGGGAATCGTGCCATTGCTGCCTCTGGCTTTAGTGTAGATGAGGGGGAATGGTGCCATTGCTGCTTCTGGCTTTAGTGTAGATGAGGAAACTGGTTGGGGGAGGTTCCAAATCTCTGGGGAGAGACAATGTGGCCTGATCAGGCAGGGACCATGGCTAATTCATCCCCTCTATCGGGAACCTGCCTGGACACCGGCCTGCCGTAGGACCTGGGTCAATTCTTGCTGTAATAATGAGTGCTTCCAGCCTTGTGTCTGAGACTCCCCTCTGTGGCTCTCTCCTGTCTTCCCAGTTTCTTCCCATGGCTGCCGTCCACCAGGCTGCCGTTCCAGGATCCTCTTCACACTGTGCTCCCCCTGCCCACAAGCCCATGGCAGGCATATTCGACTTTGATTTTCATCCTTCACTTGTCACCCACCTCAGCCTCTCTACCCTATCAGCCTAACAGCCACCTCCAGCCCCAACCCCAGCGGCCCTGGGATGGCTTCATGCCGTCCATAATCTCACTTTCATTGCCACCACACACCCTGCAAGGTTTGCATCAGGACCTTCACCTCACAAATGAGGAAAGTGAGGCCCAGTGAGGATAAATGGCTGGACTGATGCCTGAGATTTTAACACAGGCAGCCTGGCTCTGAAGAAATGCTCTTTTCAAGGCCCAGCCCTGCCTGCTCTAGAAGGGGCTTTTCCTCCCAGGGGGGTTGAACCCTACATTTGCCAGAGGTGAATGAGAGAAGAGAAAACTTATCCCATTTTATTTTCCAGCTTAAGTAGGACCTATTTGTCCAAAACCCAAGAAATCCTGAACAAAAACTGGCTGGGTCTGGTGGCTCACGCCTGTAATCCCAGCACTTTGGAAGTCAAAGGTCGGCGGATCACCTGAGGTCAGGAGTTCGAGACCAGCCTAGTCAAAATGGTAAAACCCCATCTCTAGTAAAAATACAAAAATTAGCCGGGTGTGGTGGTGTGTGCCTGTAATTCCAGCTGCTCGGGAGGCTGAGGCAAAAGAACCACTTGAACCTGGTAGGCGGAGGTTGCAGTGAGCCAAGATTGTGCCACTGCACTCCAGCCTGGGTGACAGAGTGAGAGTCCATCTCAAAAAAAAAAAAAAGTCTGCTGGCCAACAAACCTCTCCCTAGGGGTGCTCAACAGAGGCACCACATAGAATCTAATACAATCAAAAATCCAACCAAGGCACTGACTACTCTTGTTTCCAATAACCCAGTGGCCACACAGACAATAAAATGAGTGAAGCTGGTCACTTCCCGGCAACAGCCAAGAGTGGGGACTGTGGTAAACTGGACAGCACATGCCCTGTGCGAAGGGGACAGCTATTGCTCAGCTCCTGTGCACTGTGGCCTTACAGGCACGAGCATCTGATTTTTAAAGAAAATAAAGGAAATTTGAATTTTTATGTGGTATCTTCCAATTTCTAAATGTCGGACAAAAAAAATGTTTTTAAATACCCAAGGGGGAGATCAAATATGTCTGAGGGCCACACTGAGGCTGCAGGAAAACCACTTCCCACCTCTACAAGAACCACATCAACCCTGTGTGGGTCTCAACGGTGATTTCTGTTTCCCCCCAAGGTCTTCTACGACAGAAGCCAACAACAGAGTCCAGTTTCTAAAGGACCCCTTGTGAGCACAGGCTGTGGACTTACATTTCAAAATCCGACAAACTCTGGTCTTCGGATGTTTGACTCAAATCTCCAGGCACCTACCACGAGGAGAGGGGAGAAAAAATGCATAGCGGTTACCAACGTTTGCATAACCACAGAAGAATCCTGCCTCCCAGTGACCCCTGAACACTTCCTGTTCAGAAGGAAGTGAAACAGCAGTTACTGGAAAACAGCAAGAGATGGTGCGGAGGGATGGCTGGAGATGCTGTTGCAGTAATACGAACATGCCACCATGAGAGATCTCAATTACCTTTACGAAGAAGGGACTGTTAATCTTACCGAGATAATCACAGGCATGTAAGAGCATGTAATTTTGGATAAAGGCCCCATTAGGATCTGAGATGCAAGTTATCAGATGTGCAATGGAAAAAATATCCATTGTCACCATGATGAACATAACACACACAGGCACACCCAGTAGGTAAAACACAAAAAGCCAATGTCCAACCCCACACCATGGCTCCATCCTTTCCCTTCATAATGCATGAGCAATTTTAGGCAGCAGAATATGGCTTATTCTGACTCAGAAGGGCCACATGGGACGATGACTAAGGGAGAGAAACTCCATTGTGTGGCATAATGGACCCACCACCAGTACCGCTTAGGGGTCCTGACCACACACCGTGGAGGTGGGGGCGAGGGCAAGCAGGCATTCAGAGGTACATGTGACCCCCAGTAAGCTACCCACCCTCAGCTCCCCATCAGATAGGAAACTGATTCTCATAGCTGTCTCAATGATTGCAATTATTATGTAAAGTACACAGCAAAATGCCCAGCAGTGGTAGATGTTCAATAAATGTTGATATTTTTCTCATACCCAGGGAATGAGCTTCTTTTTTTGATCTGCGAGAAACTAAACTGGCTAGAATTTTAAGAAGGAGGATCAAGAGTAAGACAAGTAGAACAGAGAAGGGTGAGGGGCAGTGAAGGGAAAAAAGACAGCACTGACTTCACATCTTTTACCTCTCAGGGCTTCCCACCACCCACAATCCTCATCAAGCTTCACAGTGAACCTGAGGGCAGGTATTATTCTCCCCACTTTACAGATGGGGAAACTGAGGCTCAGGGAGGCAGTATAACTTGCCCAAGGTCACACATCTAGGAAATGGATCTGTCCAACCTCAAAGACTTGTCTGCTATAAAACATCAGCAAACAGGAAAAGTTAGCTAAAAGGTGAAAAAAGAAAGTAAGATTAAAGTAGTCTTGATGGCTTCTTCAAGAAGAAATGAAAAAACTTGAAGGTTAGGACACATCAGAAGGCTCTCCTTAAATAAGGAGTGGAGGCTGAGTGAAGCGGCTCATGCCTGTAATTTCAGCACTTTGGGAGGTTGAGGTGGGCAGATTGCTTGAGCCCAGGAGTTCAAGACCAGCCTGGGCAACATAGCAGACCTTGTCTCTCCTAAAAATAACGGAAAAACATTAGCCAGGCATGGTGGCACAAGCCTGTAGTCCCACCTACTCTGGAGGCTGAGGTGGGAGCATCACCTGAGTCCCGGAGTTTGAGGCTGCAGTGACCTATGATCACACCACCGCACCCTAACCTGGGTGACAGAGCAAGACCCTGTCTCAAAAAAAAATTTTAAATTAAAAAGAGAATTAGCATTTTGAACTTTTCTGTACTTTATACAATGAAGACATATTAACTGCATAACCACAAGCAGATACAAATTATTTATCAATTTCAGTGCCTATCACATTATTAAGTAATCAAATATCCTTTCCACATCATCCAACTCCATACATTTCACTCAAATCCAGAAAGCAAGATGGCAGAGCTGGTGCCTTCCGAACAGTTATGCATCATGGATGGAAAAGGGCAGAGAAAGGGTTCTGAGGCCATGTCACCTTCTAGACAACACCCATTCTCCCCTTTGTACATCCATGTGGAGACCAGTAGAAATAGCCAGGACGCCAGCATCTTCTCTGGCAGACACTGTAGAGCAGTTCTTGGCCACTCCTCTTCTCTGGGTTTCCCCCTCAGCATTGGGGCTAAGGAAAGGCTCTTCTTGGCACGCTGTGGGAATCAAGTGAGCAGGCCAGAAGGGGACTCACAGGTCATCAGCTCCACCGCTATGTACCATCACCACCACCTTTAAATGCAGCCTCATTTCCAACTGGAAGTGAACAGAGTTTACACCCAGGAACCTCATTCCAAGAACTTCTGGCTGTATCTACCCCACAAAGCACAAGCAGAAGGCAACCAAAAGGACCAAGGTGAGAGATAAGGTAGGTTTTTTAAGGACAAGCATTACTTTACAATTACAGAAAACAAAGGGCTTCTTCAAAAATCACTAATTCTGGAACACAGTATTTTTTGGATAGGTAAGTTTCCCCTCAGGGATGCTGATTTTCAGATAGCATTTTGAACAGTGGATATGAGTACCCAGGAGTTGTTCAATCCTTCTGACTTAGAGGCTTTTCTTCTAATTACGTGGCATTATTGGGATCAGTAAACCAGGAGATTTTGTGCATCTACATGAGTACCAGAGAGGCTGCTTGGAAAAAGCATTTGGGAACTTTCTAACCTCTGTGGAATGTAACTTGATAACAAGGCCAGGCACTGTAGCAAATGCATAATAATAATTAAAGGCCGAGCTTACTCAACATCAAATTTTGTCTTTTCTTGCTGTCTTTCAAGACTGGAGCCAGACATTAGCTAGATTTGACAGTAGCCCTTCAGAAAGCCAATTCTATTTTATATTCTGCCAATAAAGAGAGTGTAGAGCAGAGATTATTTTGTAAGAAAAATGAACTTTCTACTGATACTGGTCACAAACACCTGCTGTGACCTCCTGAAGTCTGGGGCATCTTGCAGAATCCATCCCTGGGATGGAGACTTCTCTTTAGTTTACCCTTGCTATGGGGCACAAACAGCCATCAGCATGCATGGCTATCTCCATTCGCCTCTCCCTGACCCTGCAGAGAAGGCAGCTCACCATCTGCCTGTGGTCTGGCCATTCACATGGCAGTCCTCCTTAAAGCTTGGGAGTTTTGTGATTTTTATTCTGCTGTCACTGCTGCTGCAGGATGACTTAGGAGGCTTTGCCCCTAGGAAGTCCCAGGTCCTTTTCCATCTCTGGGTACACAGGTCAGCTTCCAGATTCTGAGCCAAGTACATAAACTCTCAGGAACAGATGGAAATGCAAATGTTTTGAGTTCTAATCCTGGGCTTCCTCTGATGATTTCAGAAGTCACTTGGCTTCTGCAAACCTTGGTTTCTTCCTTGCCTACCTCATGACAACCAGCCTCTGATCACCCTATTAGAAAGAATCAACAAAGGTAAAGGGGGAAGGCCAGCATGTGTTGAACAATTACTATGTGCCAAGGACTTGATGATCTCACATTTAGTCCCCAAACCATCTGTGAAGCAACTATTATTTTAAGCTACTGCTCCCTTCTCCTCTTCCTCAGCCTCTCTGTAAGGTTAGCTCCTCTCACCTAAGACTCAGCCAAAATATGAATTCCTAGGAGGCACCTTTCCATACCACCAGAACAAAATAGCGTCTCCACAGCAACCCTCTCTTCCTCAGCTTGTAATGACTCCACACTGGTTATCTGTTGATTGGAACCCTCCTTGTGAAGTCAGAGATCTCTACGTGCTCACCACACCCACCTGTTTACCATAACACACTGCAGCCTGGCCAAGAACCCAGCACATGTAGGCAGTGAATTAAAACAATGAATGAACGAATGAATGAAGTAATCAAAGAATGAATCAATGAACCATAAGATACGCTGTTTCCACCCTGAAATGCCAAGAGATTATTAGACTGCTTTGTAGCAAATTCAGAATCTCCATGCATGGGAAGGATAAGTTAGATAAAAAAAGAAACAAAGAGAATCTTATTTTCTTTCTTCTAATTACCAGGTTCTCAGATTCACTGCTCCAAAGAAAAGCAAAAAGGAAGACGCTACAGAGGCAGCAAATCTTTGTTTCAATCGTGAAATGGCAGCCATAATTCATGTTTTCTAGAGTCACTTCACTTTCTCACTCATCCCCATTTTCAAATAGCCTGCCCTTATGCAGTTAGCTCTCCCTTTTTACTGTCAAAAAATGACAACTGTTTTCCATCCCACCAATACTCTTGCTTCGTCATCTCATCTTTTAACAAGGAATAAAATGTGAAATGGCATGGTTCTATCTCTCAGCTTGGTTGGTCAAGCCAAGCAACAGGCTCAGGCCTGACGTTCTGATCATAAAGTCAGCCTGGGCTATCCACGCCTTCGGGACAAAGCCAGCCCAGTTCTGAGGCACTTTCAGGGTTCTCTGTTAGTTTTATCACTGGTTTTACAAACATACAACTAGAGGCACCATATTTCTGTGAGTTTTGTTGTTGTTGTTGTTTTTGTTCTCTGTGGTTTTTAAAAACAGCTGAGGTCAAGGACTCTTTGCTAGGAGTAAAAAACTGGCAAATAAGAGCTTTTAAGAGTTTTTATTTTATCCTCTGGGTACCCCTGAAACCTCACACGAACATAGACTATCACACTTCTGTGAATTAGTTTTCGATATGTCTGTTTTTCCCAAAAAATAATAAGGGAGTCGAGGGCAATATTCTCAGAGTCCAAGGTGGTAAGGATAGCTCAGTTAATGTTCCCACTGGATGGATAGATAGGCAGATGTGAAAATGGACAGATGGATGAATCAAAGGCTGGAGCAGGGAAGGGTGGGAGGCAAAAGTCATAGGAAATTATTGAACTTACTAATTAACTAAGAATGGTCATCTACTTTTTTCCCAAGAATTAAAGAGTGATGGATATCATAAACACAGAGACAAGGAGACAAAGACATTTACTGCAACACAACTTAGGGTAATAAAAGCCTGGAAACAAGTAATGAAATGACTATCTAAAATACAGTACAGTCAGTCAGGCTGTGCAGCTATGAAAAGAACAGCAGGGATCTCCTCTAAGAAGATCTCTAAGATATAATGTCAAATGACAAGAGCAAGACACAAAACAATGTGTCAGGTGAGCTACTATCCTCATGAAGAAGTAGCGAGTCAGGAGACACACATGTCTATGTGCATGTACCATTTCTAGACAGACACAGAAGAACCTGCCAGCCATGAATGCCTTTGAGAGAAGGCACTGAGGACCAAGTGTCAGAGGAGAGAGGAGGATTTATTTCTATGTGTAAAATTTTATACCTAACAAATTTTTGCCAGGTACGTGAGTTGTTAACCTTTCAAAAAAATCAGCATAGCAATCACACAATTTTAAATCTAAAGAAAAATCCTATCATGTCTATGGTAGAAAGAAAGGCAAAATAGTGAGTGCTTCAGAGAGAGTGGAGTGGGAAACACCAGGAAATGGCATGAAAGGACATTCTGGGGTGATGGTCAAGTTCTATGTGCATACCCAAGTATTTTGGAAGAAACATGTACTGCTATTTGCAATTTACTGTGAAATGCATCCCAAAAAAGATAAAATGATGGACAGATTAATGAGTGGATGAGTGCTGGATGGATGTGCACATGGATGGATGACAAATGGACAGATGATAAAATACAGCAAAATGTTAATGTTAGACTCTAAGTGGTAGGTATACAGGTGGTCACTGTAAAATTCCTTCATGTAACTGCTTTTAAAATTTCAAGTAAAATGCTGCAGTTTTTGTTCCACCATGCTGGAATAATGACTGCATTATCTTTTTATTCTCTGTACAGAAAATGAATTAACAGTACTGTCTTCTAAACAGGCTATCAGAGTATGCAGCTTAAAAAGGTAGGAGAAAAGGGATCAGCAAAATGTGTCTGAGGGTTAATTATTAAAACTATGATGTTTGTCTGGATTCTGTAGTATTTGTGGTATATATCAGCTCTTTAATCATGATAATTTGTAAGGCTGGGCATGGTGGCTCATACCTATCATCTCAGTAACTCAGGAGGCTAAGGCAGTAGGATCACTGGAGCCCAGGAATCTGAGCTATCCTTACCACCTGGGCAACACAGAGAGACCCCATCTCTACACAACATTTCAAAAGTAGCTGGGCTTGGTGGCATGCACCTGTAGTCCCAGCTACTCATAAGGCTGAAGTGGAAGGACTGCCCGATCCCAGGAGGCAGAGGCTGCAGTGAGATGTGATTGTGCTACTGCACCCCAGCCCGTGTGACAGAATGAGACCCCATCTCTAAACAATAAATAAAAATAACTTGTGATTTCTTTCCTCATTCTAAATAAGTAATTATTTTTTTTTCAAGACTGAACAAGACTTGGGTCAACTGGGCCTGAGCTCTGACTCAGCAGTGTGGCTGAGAATAAGCCACTCCACTTCTCTGGGCCTTACATCTCTCCTGGAAAATGGGGACAACAGAAGCTGCCTAGTGAGGCTGCTGGGAAGCTCTAATAGGATCCTGCAAGAACCACCCCTGCCCAGCACCTGGCAGAGAAACATTCTGAGCTCTGTGGAAACTCCGCTGAGGGCAAGGCGGTCTGGATGTTCGGCAGCCCTCATCCAGAGTGAGGGGCCGATTGCTTCATTCCACAAATGCACACTAGCTATTCACGTGTTTATTCCACAAATCTGCCTACGTTCCACTCAGCAGTCAGACTCTCTGCAGGTGCCAGGGAGAGAGGAAGCCCCGAGAGGTATTCTTAGGAGCTGTTTCAAGGCTCAGTGGCCACAGCCCTTCTGTGTTCTCCTATGAGAGTGGGCTCTACTTTGACCCACTCCCCCTGTTTAGTTTCTAAGGAAGAGTTCCCCTTAAAGGATTACACAAACATATTTTTAATTTTAGAAAATGCTAAACAAATGTTCTTGTATTAGTCTGTTCTCAAACTGCTAATAACGGTAATTATAAAAGAAAGAGGTTTAACTGACTCACAGTTCCACATGGCTGGGAAGGCCTCACAAACATGGCGGAAGGCAAGAAAGAGCAAGTCACATCTTACATGGTGGCAGGCAGGAGAAGAATGAGAGCCAAGAGAAATGGGAAACGCTTGATAAAACCATCATATCTCATGAGACTTAATCACTATCACGAGAATAGGATGAGGGAAACCGCCCCCACAATTCTATCATCTCCCACCAGATCCCTCCCACAACACATGGGAATTATGGGAGCTATAATTCAAGATGAAATTTGGGTGGGGACACACCCAAACCATATCAGCTCTCATGTACTATTTCATCCTTAACTCCTGTTGAATACCCAGGGAAACTGAGGCACAGATCAACCAGATGATGCCAAGGAAAGGCACCTGTGCAAAACCTAGAATCGGAACTTGCTCGCACTAGTATTACAGTAAAATGGGAGTGAATGTAGGATTTCCTAAGATACACTACAATCCCAAGGAAAACTATGATGTAAAAATTGGCCTGGGACCACTGAGCAGCATTTAACAGCACTGAGAGATATCAAGAATGTTTAAGCAGCAAGTCTGAGGAGCTCATTGCAGGCAGGAGCAGATTTAGATACACCTGGGTTGATCTGATAGTGACACCAGCTTGTAAGAACAAACAAAGGTAACTGCCTTTCCTGCTACTTTAAATGTCTGCTTGCAAATAGAATATCCCTTACCAGTACTACGTTCAAGTGTGTTACTGGGAGAACCCTCCAGGGCAAGGACTCTTATTCATTTTTGCATTTCCAGCACCTAAACCCTGTACCTCCCCATACTCTAAATCAAGGGTCAGCAAACTATGGCTCATGGGCCAAATCCAGCCTGTTTTTGTAAATAAAGTTTTATGGGAACACAGCTGCACTCATCAGATGGCTCTGCATTAAATAAAATTTTTTGGGAACAGAGTCGCACTCCAGCTGGTTATGTATTAAATAAAGTTTTATGGGAACACAGTCACACTCATCAGCTGGTTGTGCACTAAATAAAGTTTTATGGGAACACAGTTGCACTCATCAGCTGGTTGTGTATTAAATAAAGTTTTTTGGGAACAGAGTCACACTCCAGCTGGTTGTGTATTAAATAAAGTTTTATGGGAACACATTCACACTCATCAGTTGGTTGTGCATTAAATAAAGTTTTATGGGAACACAGTCACACTCATCAGTTGGTTGTGCATTAAATAAAGTTTTATGGGAACACAGTCGCACTCATCAGCCAGCTGTGCATTAAATAAGGTTTTATGTGAACACAGTCGCACTCATCAGCTGGTTGTGCATTAAATAAAGTTTTATGGGAACACAGTCGCACTCATCAGTTGGTTGTGCATTAAATAAAGTTTTCTAGGAACACAGTCGCACTCATCAGCCGGCTGTGCATTAAATAAGTTTTATGGGAACACAGTCGCACTCATCAGCCGGGTGTGCATTAAATAAAGTTTTCTGGGAACACAGTCACACTCAGCCGGCTATGCATTAAATAAGTTTTATGTGAACACAGTTGCACTCATCAGTTGGTTGTGCATTAAATAAAGTTTTCTAGGAACACAGTCACACTCATCAGCCGGCTGTGCATTAAATAAGTTTTATGTGAATACAGTCGCACTCATCAGCCAGTTGTGCATTAAATAAGTTTTATGTGAACACAGTCGCACTCATCAGTTGGTTGTGCATTAAATAAAGTTTTCTAGGAACACAGTCGCACTCATCAGCTGGCTGTGCATTAAATAAAGTTTTCTGGGAACACAGTCGCACTCATCAGCCGGTTGTGCATTAAATAAAGTTTTCTGGGAACACAGTCGCACTCATCAGCCGGCTGTGCATTAAATAAGTTTTCTGGGAACACAGTCGCACTCATCAGTTCGTTGTGCATTACATAAAGTTTTCTGGGAACACAGTCGCACTCATCAGCCGGCTGTGCATTAAATAAGTTTTATGAGAACACAGTCGCACTCATCAGCCGGTTGTGCATTATCTATGACTGCTTTCAGGCTACATCGGCAAAGTGGAGGAACCACGATAGAGACAGTATGATCCACAGAGTCATCTGCTATCTGGGCTATAGAAAATGTTCGCCAATTCCTAACTGATAGCTGGAAAGATGCAGAAAAATTATTTGTAATTTCAGGGAAATATCATTTGTCTACATAGGGAGGAAAAAATCTTTGAGTTCCATAGCTTCGAAAAATGGCAGGGGCTTGAGAATAATACGATGCCCCTAGCTCTGGGTGGAGAAGCAATGCTAAGACATTAAGGAGTCGGGCATTTATTTGCACCCATTCATGTAATTCTTTGAGCAACCTGTTTCCCATATTCTACAGAGGCTCATAGAGGCTAACTGACCTGCCCACAGACACAGCAAGAATACAAAGCCAACTTTGGCTGAATCCCAAGCTGTGCTCCTTCTAGAACACCTGCTGTTTCTCCCAGAAGAAACATGGGTGCAGAAAAAGAATCCAGGCTGATCTCCTCCGAAAGAAGAAAGCCCTAAAGCTTGGCAGTTGCAAAAGGCGGTGTCTCACGAAGGAAACTGAAGGCACTCTAGCAATTGGAGCCTGTGTACATGGGGCCATTTGCTGCTAACTACACGCATGGACTGTATTTTCAACATTATAAGCACAACGATTAAATCTGTGGATGAAGAGGCTCTGTGTTTCCTGCTTATTTGCAGATAAAAGCAAAACAACCCTGGAATGTTTCCTCCAGGGTTCTTCCTTAAATTTCCACCAGTCACAAGAAAGAATGCCGCATCCCAGAGGCTGCTTCAAGAGTGGAGGTAGGAGTTGGGGAGAATGTCCTCATGAAGCTCTTCACCGACTAGTTTTGGCTACCAAGGTCTCCCAGAAAAGACACAGGGTTTTAAGGTGAGATGGTTTAAGGTCAAGTAGACTCAGGCTTCAACACCTAACAGTAAAATCTTAAGCCTCATTTTCCTCATCTGTAAAGGTGGGCCAGTACTTACCCACCACGATGCCTGCGATGTCCTATTTGTAAAAGGCATAGATAGCATCCTGCCGGCTCCACAACAATAAGCACTCAATAAAATAGACTTTCTCCCCCTCCCATCCTCAGCCCCTCCCTTTCACATCCCTGGACTAAAAAGGTAACAAAAGACAAGGGGGATGGTAACCAGCTCTGACCCTTAGCCATTGTCCCCTCAGCTCAGCTTGGATCGGAACCCATTCTCCACTTCTGAGACACCAACGTTTCTCCTCATCGCTCTCTCAAGGCTCGACAGCTATTCCAAGCAGACTGTGCTGCAGCCCTGGGAAGGATGGGGCACCAGACCAAGCTGCAGCCTTCTCTCTTGGCCTCTTCTAGGCCCATTTATTTGTACAATGAGGAACAAAGAGAACTGCCGCAGTTCCACTTCCTGCCCAATCAGTGCTGAGGCAGCAGGAATGGAACTGCTAACTCAGTTTCTATGGATCAGTAATGGGAATCTTTTTTTTATCTATTTTTATTTTTTAATTTTTTAAGACACAGAGCTTAGCTCTGTTGCCCAGGCTAGAGTGCCGTGGCATGATCTCGGCTCACTGCAGCCTCTGCCTCTTGGGTTTAAGTGATTCTCCTGCCTTGGCCTCCCAAGTAGCTGGGATTAAAGGCGTATACCACCATGCCCGGCTAATTTTTGTATTTTTAGTAGAGAAGGGGTTTCATCATGTTGGCCAGGCTGGTCTCGAACTCCTGGCTTCAAGTGATCCACCCACCTCAGGCTGCCAAAGTGGTGAGCCACCGCACCCGACTTGGGTGTGGCTCTCTTATTTGCTCTTTCCTCTCTTGTGAAAAAGGCAGTTTTTTTTTGTTTCATTTTTCACCTTTCAACTCTTGTCTTATCAACACTGAGCAGCCATAGCCACTGCCGCCTGTTTGGGAAGATTCATTTCACGTTGAAAATGCATCCTAAAATTAACTCCAGATGGATTAAAGACTTAAACATAAGACCTAACACCATAAAAACCCTAGAAGAAAATCTAGGCAAAACCATTCAGGACGTAGGCGTAGGCAAGGACTTCATGACCAACACACCAAAAGCATTGGCAGCAAGGGCCAAAATAGACAAATGGGACCTAATCAAGCTCCACAGCTTCTGCACGGCAAAAGAAACAGTCATTAGAGTGAATTGGCAACCAATAGAATGGGAAAAAATTTTTGCAGTTTACCTATCTGACAAAGGGCTGATATCCAGAATTTACAAAGGACTAAAACAGATTTACAAGAAAAAAACAAACAAGCCCATTCAAAAGTGGGCGAAGGATATGAACAGACACTTTACAAAAGAAGACATACATGAGGCCAACAAACATATGAAAAAATGCTCATCATCACTGGTCATTAGAGAAAT
>CAUYLG010007257.1:0-53615 GCA_963573385.1 Cacajao melanocephalus
GGGGTTTTCATTGCTGTGTGGACCCAGAAAACCTGACGCAGGCCTCAGTTATGCCTTCACTGCCCGCCCCTGGCCGCCGCGGGGGGGGGGTGGGGGGTGGTGGGGGTGCTGGTGTGTGGTGCGCTTGGGGGGGCGGTGGGGTGTGGTGCGGAGTGGAGCGGAGTGGAGTGGAGAGGAGAGGAGAGGGACCAGAGAACAAGAGAGCGCGCAAGAGGAATGACAGATCCCCAGAGGACCCTGAAGTGTCACGGTGACGGGAACCTCATCGCAAAGTAGCCTATTCATCCCCCTCCCGCTTCCCGTTTTTACCAGAGCCTGACCCTAGGGCTAGCGCCCAGGCTCTTCTCCTCCCCTCGCCCAGGAAGGAGCACTCACCTGCAGTGGGTGGCTGCTGGGTGGGTAGCGCCAGTCCCTCCGCCCACGCATCCGATCGCCAGCTCGAGCCCTGACGGCCAAATAGACCCGCTGTGGCGGCAGCGGGGACCAGGGCTCTCAGGTGGCAGTTAGTGAACTGCACCCGCCACCATCCGGGCCCAGTGCCCCATTCCCCACTTCCCAGTTCCCCACCCTCGGCGTGGATGCTGTCGGCGTCGCCCGCCAGTGCGCTTAGCCCAGAGTCCAGGCTCCCTGGCCAGTCTCCAGTTCCACTGGGCCAGGGCACGCGATGCTCCCGCCCAAGCTGGGCTGGACTGGCTCCCGCTGCAGTTGTCTATCCCAAGACGGACACCTGCGGTTTCTGCAGGAACATAGGTTCCTTGGGAACTGCCGGGCGCGCCCTATCCACCCTCTGCCCTGGCGCCGAGTCCAGCGACTCCCCTCCCACCTCTCCCACCTCCCGGTACTTGGCTGCGCACCTTCTCCAGGGTCCCCTCCCCAAGTGCGTTTCCTGACCTGGACTTCTCCGGGCGATGGCAGCTGCAGAGGCTGAGCACAGCCTGGGAACGCAGTGTCTGCTCCGACAGCAGCAGCCCTCAGCTCCTGTCCGTACCTCTGAGTAGCAACCTGTCACCAACACATCTGGTCACGCTCAGCGGAGCCGCAGGCCACGAATAAAGGGATGGGCCCGCCGCCCACTCGGCCCCTCCTTCCCTCCACGCCCACGCTCTCGGCCCTCGGAAAGCGCTGGGGGCCCTCCGAGAACTCAGCGAGATCCTTTCGTGGGCTACGTAGGCGTAATGAGGCTGGGTAATTGCCTCCTAGCGTTTCACGAAGTTACCTGGAGGAAGAGCAGCGTCCAGGCCCAATTGTGAGAGATTCAGCGCTGCCGGGGTGCGCCTGGCCCAATGGGGCGAGGCTGGGGGTACACAGTTCGGCAAGGCATTTGTGAAGGAATCCACCTTGTCTGGGTCCAGTCCTGTCTGCTCTGGAAAGGGCAAGCAGCCGGAAGAGGTTATTGCTCTCCGGTAACTGAACTTTACCTTCAAGGCCCTGCTGGGAGAGATAGAGTCATCTCAGGGCTGCCAGTCGCCGGGTAGAACTGCGAGAGTGTGGGGATCGTTGAAGGAAATCTGATTAAACAAAGCTGAATGGAGAATGGCCATGCCTATCACAGAGCATTGGCAGGATGCTTTTAAAATTCTATCTGCAACCTCAAAGTGCACTAGCCAAGGAGATGGAAGGTGGATTTCTGTTCCCAGCACCTCCACTCAACCCTCGGATCACTTGTTCTCATCTTCCTCAGTTGGGCAAGTGATGCCCATTCTCCCAGAGTATTCTGAGAAGCCTGTAATATCACAGCTGCACACCTGTGCGATGGCTAACTGCCTGCTTGCCACCACCACCTGGATGGCCATAACCTGCTGAACCGAGTTTCTGATCATCCCCCAAATGTGTTGTGCCCTTAGTCTGCCACCTCAGTTCATGGCTACTCCATCCTTCATGTTGCCCAGGCTGAAGGCCCTGGAATTCTCCCTGATTCTTCTCTCTTGCCTACACCCCACAGCCAGTCCAGCAGACAGTTCTGTCCTTTGCATCACCAAAACGTATCCACGATGTCAGTCTTTTCTGCTCATCCTTTGCTTCCCCCCCCCCCCGGGTGCCAGCCACCAGCCTCTCCCCCCAGGATTACTCCGGTAGCTGCCACACAGACTGCCCTCATTCTTCCCTCCCTTCAACCCTCTCCTTACAGTCTGTTTCCAATCTCTACGCCAAACCCCACGGTGACTCCTCATTGCACTCCAAGTAGAACTGAAGTTCTCCTAGTGGCCTCTGGGGCCCTTCAGGCACGTCCCTCCCCTATCTTGATGACATCATCTTCCCTCCACTCACTCTGCTCCAGCCGCACAGACCTCCCAACTCGTCCTCAACACATAGATACATTCCTGCTTTACTTAAGATATTTGGTTTAGCTGTTCCCTTGGGCTGGAATTCACTTCCCCCAGATATCTATGGGTTGTCTCCCTCATTTCCTTTAATCTTGACACAAATGTCACCTGGCCACCCTATGTAACTTTTCAAAGCCCCACGCCCATCTCTGGCACTTCCTCTCCCCTTCCCAGCTTTGTTTTCTCTTTAGCGCTTACCACTACCTGACTTCCTCTATAGGTTAGATCCCAAGAGGGCAGCGGTCAGCGTCTGTTTTGTTCATTGCTGTCTTCCCAGCTTCCAGCACGATGCCTGGCATGGAGTATCTATTCAATGAATGTTAGTAGATTCTGCTTTCCTGGAACTTTTCAGGAAACTCTGGGGGCACTAGACTATACACACCCACTGGGAAAGGGGCCCATAGATGTCATTACATTTGAAGGTAGTTCATGACCTAAACAAAGGTTAAGAAGGCTGGAGGGCAGGCAAAGAGCTTTGTGTAATGGACACAAAACCAGCCTCGGGTCAGGTCACCAATGGGCACTGTAGCCCACATGATTGGTGGCAGTCTTACAGGTGGCCACAGAGGTACACAGTGATTCCTTCAGTTACTGGTGGAAAGAGGTTTCCTTGTGGTTGTCACCTAGGGTATCCCAAGGTTGATGGAGACAGAGGCTGGGTGAAGCCTTTCTCCTCATTGAGTAGACTGGCTCTGAGAGCCAGGGCCCTTTTGTCACCCAAAATGCAAGACCAAGTCTGGAGCTCAGCAGCACATCTTCCTCCATTAACGTAGGCCTAGCCTGTGCTTTACCTGCACAACCTGTGCCCTCAGTGAGGTGTTGATCATCATCTCTGTATTCCAGATGAGGAAATTAGACACTCAGAGAAGTGGAGGCCTGTGTCCTGGGGCACACAGCCCAAGAGTGGTAGAGCAGTAAAGCAATTGGGCCTCAAAGCTTGGGCCATTTCCACTTGCTATGTGGCTATCCATGTTTAGTGTGTGCAGTCCTGGCCTGTGGGTCCAGGCAAGGAAAAGAATACCATGGGGTCTCAAGGAGCTGTCCTTCTCCTAGGGGAACTCCTGGTCCTTTGGCTGAGTAGTTGCTAAACAAAAAGCTGGACTTAAGTCACTGGGTTCCAGAGATACCATGCTGAGGCTAATATGAGCCCTGTCTTTGGTCTGACCCAAACCTGGAGCTCAGTGGATTTGAAAAATAAAATCACCAGCCACCTGTCATTTTTAGTCATATTCTCATGAACAGATGCCAAGTTTTCCCAAGTTCCTCTGACAAATGCTGGGGCTTAATTGGGCAGCCTCTGGAATTCTGGGCATGGCCTGCACAGGTAGGGGCCCATGGAGAACATACATGCTGACTGGAAAGAGGAAACACACATCCAGTGGCTCTATTTCTCCTTACTCCCATGCTCAAAAGCCTCCTGGGGCTTCCTACAGCTGACAGCACTAAATCCCAACATCTCAGCTTGACATGCAAGGCCCTCCATAGTGAGCACAAGTCTCTATTTACGTCTAGATTCTTCTCTTGGTGCTTTCACACATGCTCCTGGACCTCCAGCCTGCCTGGACTGCTTACTGGACACCTAACAATTCCTGGTTCTTCCCACTTCTGCCCCTTTGCTCATATATTTCCCATGCCAGCGCTCCTGTCAAAATCTTGCCTGGGCTGAGCACAGTGGATCACACCTGTAATCCCAGCACTTTGGGAGGCCAAGGAGGGAGAATCGTTTGAGCCCAGGAGTTTGACTCCAGCCTGGGCAAGAGATTGAGACCCCATCTCTATTTAAAAAAAAAAAAATCCTGCCTGCCCTTCAAGGCTCATCTCAAAGGCCTCCTCCTCAGTGTAGCTCGTCCTGAGTCCCATCACAGCACAGGTGCCCTCCCTCCCTTGGCCATCCTCAGCCCTACCTGTCCTTTTCTGATACCATATGCCTTTGTCCTCAGCTCTGCCTTGTTCCACAGTTTAACAGTGCCTTTTGGGGTTTTCCCCAAAGCCTCCCTGATAGACTCATGGCTAATCCTCAGCTGCAGTGTGTGTGTGGGGGGGGAGGTGTGGTGTTCAGGGTACACCTCTGGATGGCAGAATATGGATCCAGAGAGAGGAAGTGAGGTGATGGATGTGGCCAGCACCTTTTGGCACCCCCTGCTTCACCTCTGATGCTCAGAGGCCATTGGCTGTGCCCAACAGGAGGCTACCACCTCCACCTGCTCCCTTGGCTCCCAGAGCCCTGCAGCCATGCCTCACTCAGCCAGACAGATGCCTTCAGCAAAGCCAGAGACCCCCAACCCCCAGGGTCTTGAGCTCCAGGCTCCTGGAGCATTGGCTCAGGGCTTGTGGGCTCCTCATCTGCATACAGTCCTAGTCCCGGGGAACCTGAGTTCTTTGACAACAGCATGCTGGAGGCCACAAGCAACAGAAGCACAGGAACGAGGATGGACAAGTGCCCTTGGGGAGGCCCAGGGTGGCGACTACCCCATGCAGAGGAAGTGCAGTGAACTTGATCTAGAAGGCAGAAGGCACTGGTGTACACCCAGGTTCTGCTGGCTCCCAGCTGTACAACCTCTTGAGCCTCATGGGTCTCATTTGCAAAATGGAGTCATAGTAGTACCGGCCTTATTGGTATGTAGTCAGGGTTTTAGTTCTCATGGACAGGACCAGCCTTGTCAAGGTGTCTACTGTATCAGTCATTAGCCCGCAGAGAAGAGGATGCTGTTGTGATTCTTATCCTACATACCCTAAAAGAAAAGAGGCACAAATGAAAAGTATTCGGACAAACGCTCAGGTCTTGCAAGTATGTTCCAACACCTCCTGCTATCGTACACTCTGCAAGTGCTTGATATGTCTGGAAAAAAGGATGAGTCTGCCAGGTGAGGATCGAGATTGGGGCACTCACAGAGGACACACTGGAATTTTTACCCCGGTGGGGCAGAGGAGAGCCACTGGGAAACCAGTTGACTGATTTATTTTTGTAGTGTTCTTAAACAATTTTAATATTCTTCGGGATGTTGAAGAAACACAATAGAAACAAATGGGAAATTATTAAAATATTGATTGTAATATCCTGGCGACTTCATTGATTTAAAATATAGGAACCTTTAAGAAAAAAAAGAGCCCTCATTAGCAAGCAAGCAGTTAATTAAGGGCCTGTAGAATGGCTTGCATTGATTTCACCATGAAGCCAGAAAACCGTGGCGACAAGTCAATTTTCCCTCCATAGCTTCTTACTTACCATGAATGCTGTTTCCAAAATGCCATAGGTAATGCTACGAAAGCCTAGACAAGGATGGGAAGTGGTCATTTAAACAGAGATGGATAAACAATTTAGGGAATTAGCGTAAATCCAGATGGCTGCCAGTTTCCCATTTGCACCATGCATGGGACTGAAAGACATTGTCAAAGCTCTTATATAGAAAAAAGTATGCAGATGGCATGCTAATTATTACTATTCATGCAATGACATTATTTTCCAACAGAAGAGGCACAACTCACACCCCACATGGGAAGAGGATCTATCCGGTGTTCTAGGACCCTTCAGACCATTTGTAATTTTGTGACTAAGGAAACCAAAACAACACAAATCTGGCCTATGGCTGTCCTAGCAACCATCTAGGCTGCTGCTGCACCATCACCACAACCATTCAAAAGGTTAATATGACCCAACGCCAGGAAACCAGCTAGGCCCCCCCCGCCCCCGTCGGGCAGGCACACTCTCCAGGATGTCTGAAGAAAACCAGACAATGTGCTCCAGGTGACCTGGGTGTGGAAAACACAATCATATAAACAGTAAAAGCAGGCTCTGTGCTTCACGTCTGTGAGCTCAATGAAGCCTTGCAAAAACAAATTTCAGGGCTAAGCAAACTGAGGCTCAGAGGGGTTAAGCAATTTTTCTGAGATCACACAGTTACTCACTGTGGAACCAAAATTTGGATGTCCTAGGCAGTCTGGAACTGAGTGGCCTTAAGAGTATCCTATTAACATAAAGCTCAGCAGGGAGGAGGGAAGTAATATGCCCTTTGCACATGGCTAGCTCTGTGCCTGGTGCTTTGCTAGCTGGCTTGCACCACCTTGTGAGAAAGAACGGTTACATTTTCAGAAATCTTGTCAACCTCTTGATGACACATTGGTAGCCCGAAATTGGCAATGGTGGGAGTAGGCACACCACCAAAATGGGCAAAAGCTACAAATCAGGGCTGATTGTTAAACATTTACCATTGCACCGCAGGGGTTAGAGTCAGACCGCCTGGTCCAAATCCTGACCCCAGCACTTACTGCGTGGCCTGGAGCAAGTTTCCTAGTTTGTAAAATGGGAGATAACAATAGTGCCCACCTCATCAGGTTGTTGTAATCATTAATTAACCCATGTAAATTACCTAGCACAGCATAAGCAATCAATTCACATTAGTTGTTGTAAACATAAGTATACTGCAACTACTACTACTGCTTATTATTATTATTATCATTATTTAGCCATCCACTTTCATCTAGAGTACTCCAATCTTGTCCTCTCCAATACATCCTTCTCACATCCACTAGGGTAAATTTCCCAAATACAGATCCTTCCTTGCTTAAACTAGTTCCTTGGCTCCCTCTGACCTTGAGGGCTAAAGTCCCACCTCCTTTGCTTAGGATATATGGTCTACCTGATCTGACCCTTCTCCAAAATACCAAAATCTGTTATAAAACTAACAAACTTAGGGCTGCCATAACAAAGTACCACAACCTCGGGGACTTAAACAACAGACGTTTCTTGCCTCACAGTTCTAGAGGCCAGAAGTCTGAAATCAAGGTGTGTCAGCAGGGTTGGTTTCTTTTGAGAGCTGTGAGGGAAGGATCTGTCTTAGGCCTTTCTCCTTGGCTTTCGATGGCCATCTTCTCCTTGTGTCTCTTCACATTGTCTTCCTTCAATGCATACCTCTATGTCCAGATTTCTCTCTTTCATAAAGAACATCGGTCATATTGAATTAGGGCCCCACCCTACTCCAATATAACCTCATCTTAACTAATTTCATCTGCAATGACCCAATTTCCAGATAAGGTCACATTTTGAGATGCTGGAGGTTGCGACTTCAACATACAAATTAGGTGGGAGGACACAATTCAACCAGTAACAGACTGTCACTCCATCTCCACACCCCTGAAAACCTTAGCCCATTCCAGTACCAACTCTCAGTCCATAATCTTATCTAAATGTCATTTACATTAGATGCAGGTGAGACTGAGGGTATAATTCATCCTGGAGCAATGTTCCTCTCCATCTGTGTACCTGTGAAACCACGCAACAAGTTCTCTGCTTCCAAAATGTCATGGTGGAACAGGCATAAGACAGACATTCCCATTCCAAGAAGGAGGAATTGGAAGGGAAAAGGAGTCATGGGTCCTGGAAAATTCTGAAACCTAGCAGCACAAATTCCATTTGATTTTAAAGCTTGAGGATAATCCTCTTTGGCTTGATGCTCTGTCCTCTGGGTTTGCCCCCCAGCCTCTACAAAGATAACTCATGTGGTGGAGAGAGCAAACAAGTCATTGTTCTGAAAAACACTGTTCTTTCACACCTCCATGCTGTGTACACGTTGTTCCCTTCAGGCAGCAGGAGGCCCTCCTTTCCCCGTCACTTGGGTACTCCTCTGAAGCCATTAAGCCTCAGCTGAAGCCTTAAGTCCTTGTTTGTGAGGCCTGCTTGGAGTCCCTCCTCTCTGAGGTCCAGGAAATGGGGCTGCCCCATTTGTGAAAAGCGCCTCTAGCATCTGTTACCACCTTGGCCTGTAACTGTTGATTTACCCATTTTTTCAGTAGACTATGAACTACTTGATTTTAGGCACAAGCTCTCATTTTTAGCACGTCTTTGCAGAATGGGATTGGGTACAGAGCTAGTGTGCAATATATAAATGCCTGTTTCTGTGATATCAAATGCATAAAGGAGCCTTTTCTGAATACCTACTGTGAGCAGAGCATTAGACTTTGGCTGTATACTCTTGGGGAGAGAACAGGCAAGGACAAACTCTCTCACATTCATCATTAGAGGCAACGTATGTACCACACTTGAGAGCTGTAAGGGCCTTAGCAGCAGGTGCTGACACCTGACTTACTAACTCATTGATTGGATCATCACACCAACTCTGTGAGATATAACATACGGTAGTGTAAAGACAAGCAATCAGGAACCAGCCTGCTTTGAATCCAGGCTTTGGCTCTTAACCAGCTATGTGACCTTGAGCCGCTTACTTACCCACTTTGTGCTTCGGTTTCCTTATCTGTAAACTGGGACTAGCAGTGGCACTTGCCTCATAGGTTGGTATGAGGATTCAGTTAGTTAACATCTTTCAGATCTTAGCTATTATTCAGATATAGCCAGAGTCTAACTAGGTATCCGAGAATCTGCTGCTGCTGCTGCTACTGCAGCAAAATGCTTGCTGAGGGCAAAACATGCTTATCTGCTGAGCGACAGCACTGGGCAAAATAAATCCTAAGGGCCCCTCCAGCTCTCCAGTAAAGTGCTCCTGTCCTGTACGTGAAACGACTTCAGTGCACCAACAAGCAACAGGTATGTAACTACAAATAAATATGTGCATGTGGGGAGAGGGTAGGCCCCTGAAAAGCTAGTGATGCCCTGTGTCAAGTAGTGGCAGACCCATGAACAAGATCCTGGGTTCTTGGCTCTGTCGTGCAAGTGGCCCACTATGGGACTTGGGACAAGCTCCTTTCCCTTTCTGGGCTTGAGTTTCTGGCTCTATCACAAGCTTTGATCTCCCATTTCTAGCATTTTCCAGGGAGCTACCTTCATCTGCGCTGGTAACCAGGAGACCAGTCCTGGGCTGCGGGTGGTCGCCAGTTGTGTTGGAGCTGTAGCTATACCTCCAACACCCTGCCTCGCAGCCCCATAGCATATCTGCCAGCAGGAAAACCCTGCTCCCTTAAGGACTGAGTGTAGATACCACTCAGTGAAATTAGTGTAACGAAACCAAAGAAAGAAAGGCAAGGATGTAGCTTGCTGCTTTTCTCCATAAGCTAGGGTGTGTATCTCCCAGTCCCTTTCTCCTGAACTCAAAAGCAGGTGAGGCTAGAGATGGTTTGCTCCCTGAGTGCATTCTGTCTGGGTACTTCATTACTCCCTTAATACCTCAGGAACTGGGAATCTAGGCCCCTCTTGCCCCTGGGACACTGCTCAAGGCGCTTCCAAGGTGGTACTATATGGGGAATTACGGTACTAGGCAGTTGCCAGGAGGAAGAGAGTGTATGCCTTACAAGGGACTGAAATGTCCCTGCTGTTCAGAGAAAGGAGATTCACAGAATAAGGCAAAATCGATGCCTTTTGCAGCGGCCAAATTTCCATCTCATTGCAGTGTGCTGGAAACGTGATGCCCAGAGCTGGATCACACAGGCAAAACAAACGGCTTTAGTAATAAAATCCCCTGGACCTAGTGGCAGATGCCTGGCTGGCTAGGAGGGCTGTGGCACCTGGCTTTAGAACTGTGGAGGTCCAAGGAAGGTAGACGTGGTGTCACACTGACCCTTGCAGTGGGCATCTGGAAGCTTCCTACAGGTAGCCATGCAGTGCTCAACTTCCTCTCTGTCTACAGCCTTGCCCCACAGAAGCCATCCTTCCCAGAACACGTCATTGCCCATGTCATTGCCCTGGTCTATCTGTGAAATCACAGTCCCATACAGGCTTCATATTCTTGAAGAGTGAATGCGGCAGTGTGCCACCTTACAGGCTCCACTCTGCCATGCCACTCCACAGGCCTGGTGACTCTAGAGAATCAGAGCAGAAGACTCAAGAAGCTTTTGCAACCCTTAGCAGAGGCTGGGAATATCAGAGCAGAAGCCTTGAGAAGCTTCTGTAACCCTAAGCAGCTGAGAACACCAGGGGCCACCTTTTTCTATAGTAGGGTAAACAGCAAGCAGATTATTTCCTACTCTTGATGGAGGCCAGAACTAGCTGTCCGCTGTCAAACTCCATGCCAACTCCTCCTGCTGTCTGCTCAAAGCTTGTTCCTGCTAATGAAATGGCCATTCTGCCAGTGTAACATTACTTAGTGATTTATTAGTGATTATTGATTTTCAATTGTGGTTTCCAGGGGCTGTAGGATGGAGCAAATCAAAGGCATCCTGCCTGTGGATCTACATCCATTTGCTTGAGGCCATGGGCTCAGATGCAAGTAGCTCATCCTTTGCCGAAAACACCAGGAGAGGAAACCAGTGCTCCTTCCTACTCCTCAGTCTCCACTCACTGTCCCCTGAAAAGCCCTCCATCCCACTTCCCCCAAAGCCCCAGCTGCAGATGGGAGCACACAGGATTTTAAGTGGATGCTTTTATGTTTGGATCCTCTTCCCACCTCCTAGGACTCACCCTGCCTCTTTTCTCCACAGAGGCCTCTCTCCTTTGATCTCTCTTAAAGGATTCCCACTTCTTCCTAATGGTCCATTGTGCCTTAGCATGGAAAATGGTGACCTCCCTACCCTGGAAGGAAGCAGGAGCCTTTGGGCCAATTGCCTGTATTATCTTGTGGCCTTGGGACTTCTTTACCACCAGGCTTCTGGGCCTGGAAGGAATCTTAAAGTGAGGTTGTTCAACTCCTTTCCCAGCCCTGTCTGTGACTCCCAGATCCAGCCTCCAATGTGAGAAAGAATGGGCACTCACACATTCTCTCCTAAGTGTCTTCTGAGCACCTTCCTCTGGCACCACACTAATTGCAGAAGAAAGATCTATACAAAAAAAGGAAGGTCTACCAGAAACCTCTTATGTATTATATGACATCTGCTTAGTTTTGCCTGTCTCTTATTCCTGCCACCTCTGAAGCACCCAGTTCTTTCTGTGTGGTCTCCAACAAACTTCATGCAGATACAGCTTGATAGCACGTCACTTCAGGCTTACACCCCATATCTCTACCCCGACCTTCTTTTTTGACATTGGCATACAATGCCAGGCTAACTTACTTTGCATGTGTACACAGAGGGGAGTTAGGATTCTATGGAGTGAAACTTTGGTCAATGAGGAAAGGAGGTGACGGATAACTGATTCCCTTATTTTCTCCCAGTTCTGAGACACATTCATTTGGCTTTTCAGGGAGTTATATGCCATCAAGCAATCAGTCACAAATTATGGTGGGCAATTAGGTATAATATCCTTGTTTTGGCTCTTCTTCCTTTCCTATTTTATGTCTCATCCCTTACTCCTGTCCTCTGGGATCAATCACGTTTTCCAATAAAGGTACTCACATATAAGCTGATGTCTTAGGCTCTGCTTTCCAGGGAACCAGATGATTGCTAGTAGGAAGGGTTTTACAAATCCTAAGGATGGAATTACAGAACTGGATCTCTTACCAGTAAGATGAGAATAAGGGCCCCATTTCTGGTGAAAGAGGGGTCTGTGATGAGCCCTGGCATGCAGTAGCATCATAGTTATTTGTTTTCACCTGTGAAACATGTAGTTATGTGGTAATTGTGACCCTTGACTAGCACAGGGACAATGGTAATTGTAAGGATTTGAGGGTTGGTTGGCTTTTGTTACTTTGGGAAGTTTGCAATAAAGAAAATGACAGGCTTGGGTCAGCCAACCATTAATTTAAAACACTCTGTGAAAGCTAGAGGGCCTCTATGGTTGTGCATAAAGGGATCCTTCTCTTCTGCCGTGGCAGGAAGACCATGCTGAAAATCAGACCCAACACCAAATTGTAAGATTAGCATACCACAAAGAAGATCAAATGGCAGCCTCGATAGTTTTCTATATCAATGTCCTGACAGAAAAACAGTGGGACCTTGATACCTTGGATGTAAATATTTGGATAGATAAGTGTGAGAACTTGAATTCCCATGTTTTCCAGAAGCCTCCATGTTTGGCAGCCCTTTTCTTTTTGCCAGAGAAAAGCAGCCTGTTCTTCTGTGGAGACCCTACAATGATGTCACCTGATGCAAATGTCTTACAATACAATGCTTTTCCTCCTCAAGACCTGCTCCACTATCCCTTATTGCCTCCAGGCTGGTATCTGTGGCACCAGAGACCATGAATTTATTCATTAACCCTCTTGCATTAAGTCTTTGCAAAAATTGCAGTTGGCCACCACCTTGAAGGGTCCTCTGAGACAGACTGATCCGGGACCTTACATGTCTCAAGGAAGAAGTAAGAGCATTTTGTTTTCTGAAACACGGAGTCTCCATTTTGTAACATGGGATCTGAGTATAATGGAGGATACAAGAAAACCTGATTGGTATAAGGGATGGCCTGTATCAAACACTTTTTATGTCCCACTTTAAGTCCTCTTAGCCTCACTTGACTCTTAGTTCTGCCACTGCTGTGACAACTGGTTCTGTGAAGATTCTGACCACTTCCATGTCAATGCATCCTGCCAGTGCCTTGAAATGCCTGCTTCTCCTCTCCTTCCCTTAGACATCTCTGATGCCAGCATGGGAATTCCCACAGCACCCACATGTGTCTACCCTGGCATTTGGGGACTTTTACATCCCATAAGATGACTGTCTCTCTTTCTCTTCCCCCATGGATGATCCCAAGATGCATTTCATATGGTTTCTTAGGTAGCCCTGGAAATTCAAGCAGTCAGTTGCCTTTCATGGAGGGCAACTTGATAAACACATTCTTATATTGACTTTTTCTCCAATGCATTGCTCCTCTGCCTCTCACTTCTGCTTTCTGGGGTTATCTTCCTCCCAAAATATTCACACATAAGCCTTTGTCTCCAGTTCTACTCTCTGAGGAGTACAGGCTAAGAGAGTAGGCACATGCCCACCCTCACGGAGTTTCCAGTCTGATTGGGGAGATAGACACAGAGTATTTATAAACCTGGTATAATGTGTACCATACAAGACTGTGCCCACTGTAGCAGGAGTGCAGGAGATCAATCATAGGAACCCTAAGTAATCTGGAGGGAGGGTTCCTTTAAGTTGTGATGGTTTTGCTGATATGTGAAGCATAGATAGGTTACTCAAGAGAAAGGAGTGTGGACCATTGTTTTTGTTACAGGGTGGAGAAGAGAACGGAATGCACCAAAGATTGCTGGATGCTTCAGCGTCGGAAGCAGGGTTGGGGTGGTTTGGGGGTACTTGGAAAGTGGAGGCAGCCCAAGCAGAGTTCTCTTTCTAGATGAAGTGAAGTCCTGGAGGAAATAAGGCAGAATGGGGTCCGGGACCCAGAGGAATAGGTCAGCCTTCCACAGAGGAAGTGAAGTGGAAGAAGAAAGAAAGAAGGGAGGTATGTGGGGATTTTGAGGTGGGGAGGACACTGAAAGCGTCTTCTCCACAAAGCCCGAGCTGAGCCTGTTGCTGGAAGAGTAAGGGTGGGGCTGAGGCTGGACGAGGTTTGTGCGGAAGGCACAGGACAGCTGCTAGGTGGGGGGTGGGGAATTCCAGAGCTATTGAGTTGGCTGAGTGAGCTCTGTCTGCCCTCCCGGCCTGCAAGCTTTGCGTAGAGGAGAACCTGGGGCAGTTTATTGAAAGGAGAGCTGGTTTGCTAATCACACCTGAATTGCTGTGAGTTCACACTTACCCTTCACTTGACCCACACTTGCCTTTCCTTCTTACTGCCTCGTCCACTCTTTCAAATGCACCTACTTTTCCATCTCCAAACCTTTAGCCCATCTCTGCAAGGAACAACTGGTCTTAGATCCCCCCAAGCCACAACCCACATTCTTCAAATTGCAACTCAAAGTCCCACTTCGAAGAAGCTATCTTTGTGGTTAATACCGACCATTCTCGAACCCCTCTGCAGAAGCTCCAAACTTGCCTTCTTGCCCACTGCACTCATATAATTGCTTTTGTCTTCTGAATTTAGCCAGGTCTGGGAGAAAACCAGTGCCTATCTCATGGCCCTGTGAGAATGGGAGCTCTGAAGGGCAAGGAGGGAATGAGCCCAACTTTCACTCCTGCCCTTGCTTCCACTAGACAAGTAGGAGGTCTCCAGACATTTTTGGCAATCAAAGGGGGTCAGAGGTAAGCCCCACCCAGGAGTGGGGCTTACCAGGGAGAAGACCATTCCAGGGATTCTTAGTCAAGCTCAGACACCCTCTCCTAGGAAGCCCAGGGAGGCTTCAATTTATCTATGAGATCCTTGGATTTGAGTGCAGAATATTGTATCTGCATATGTATGCATGTGTGCAGGTGCACTTCATTGTATTTTTCTGGGTAGAAGTTCCATAACTTTTTTTCTGCTCTTTAAAAGATCTGCAATCTTCAAATAACCTAGATCTTCTGCTGCAAACCTTTCTTGGTGTACAGTAGCCTGCAGTTGGCCTACACTCTCTATTCTGTGTGCAGTACCGGGAGGAATCACTGTATAGCTCACCTGCCGTCAGAGTGTCAAATTCAGACATTCAAATGGTGGCTACACCAAAGTCCCTGGGCTACTGGCAAGGGTTTTGTGGCTATTTGCACTCAGCCAGAAGCCATAGGATCCCTCAACATCCCAGTGAATGGATGACAATTAAGAGCCATCCACGTTTATGAATCTTGTGGAAATTAATAAACCTAGTGGTTCTAGAAGGTCTTTTAAAGTCCATCGAGATCAATATTTCCAGAAATGTGTTATATGGAACATGAGTTTTGCCAGATGTGAATAACTGTTTCAAGAAAAAAGATTCAGAGGTCAGAAATAATTTGGGAGCTTTAGGGCTAAACAGCACTAAGTAGTTCTCTTTCTGATAGGTCTTTTGAGAGCCTTTATTATGTAATACATGCTTTGAATTTTCAGGAAGAAGATAAAGTGAACAATGTTTCCCAACTCTATTTCAAGTGCTATGAAATTGATTCACAGAGTATCTGGGCAGAAGCAGAGTTCCAAAGAGTGCTCTAATCCACGGGTCTATTGACCCCCTCATTTTACAAAGGTAAAAATGAAGGCCCAGAGAAGTAAAAGGTCTTGCAGCCCAAGGTCATCTACAAAACTATTCAGTTATTAAAGGCAGCTGTAAGGTTGTTGGCTGGGGTGGGCTGGGAGGATGCAGACCAAGGCACAAACCAGCTGCCTTAGTTGGTAGTGAGATCCTGGTGTAGCTCTGGAGGATTGAATGAGGGCTAAGCATCCCTCAGCAGGGGTGTCATCTAGGATCTTGCTACTAAAATGGTGGTCCAGGGACCAGTCATGTCAGCATTTCCTGTGAGCTTGTCAGAATCGCAGAATCTCGGGCTCCTCCCCTGACCTATCAACTCAGAATATGCACTCAAACAAGCTCACCAGGGGATTTGGTGGCATATTCAACTGAGAGATGAGGGGGCCCTGTGGGTCACTTATTTGTAGTCTTCTGTTGCTCAGATTTGGATTGGAAACCATTTCCCAAGATCCAGGAAGTTCTCTTCACCCCATACCTAAGCAGAGAACTCTGGACACATGAGCACCCTTGGGGATAAGTGGAGAGTGGGAGCACTGTCACCCTTTCCTAACTCCCTGCCCTCCTCAGGCTGCTAGTTTATTCGATGGTCACTTGTGTAGTGCTTACTTAGGTGCCTGATGCTATCCAAAGCACTTTATACTTGCTCACTGCATCAGGCAGGGTTCTCCAGAGAACTGAGCCAGTAGGAAATATATATAGTTGAGCTGTGAACAACGCATAGACTAGAGGTGCCAATCCCTGTGCAGTCAAAAAATCCATGTATAACTTTTGACCCCCTCCCATACTTAACTACTCATAGCCTACTGTGGACTGGACATCTTACTGATAATTTAAACAGTCAATTAACAACATGTTTTGTATGTTATATGTATTACATACTGCATTCTTACAGTATAGTAAGCTAGAGAAAAGAAAAGGTCATTAAGAAAATCATAAGCAAGAGAAAATATATTTACTAGACATTAAATGGAAGTGGATCATAATAAAGGTCTTCATTCTCATCATCTTCACATTGAGTAGGATAAGAAGGAGAAGAAAGAAGAAGGTTTGGCCTTGCTGTCTCAAGGGTGGCAGAAGTGGAAGAAACTCCATGTGTAAGTGGACAGTGCAGTTCAAACCTGTTCAAGGGTCAACTGAACATATATATGTGATGGAATTGGCTTGTGCAATTGTGGGGCAGACAAGTCTGAAATGTGCAGTGCAGGCCAGCAGGCTGGAGACTCAAGTGGGAGTTGACACTGCAGTCCTGGGGTAGAATCTCCTCTTCTCTGGGAAACCTTAGTCTGTGAGCCATGGTTCCTCGGGTCAATGTGAGTCTTCACCCCGTTAAACATGTATTGAGCGCCTACTGTGTGCTGGGCTCGGGAGACCCAGCCCGGACACGTTGCGACGTATTTTGGAGCTCAGAATCTGCTGGGGGAGGCGGACAGTCAAAAGCTCCATTTTGCTTTTGAGGAAACTGAGGTGCCCATAGAATAAGTAACATACCCAAGAGCAGCCAGGCAGTCAGTGACAAAGGCGGGATCTGAACACACAGAGCCTAGCTGCAGATGATGCTTACTACTCCGTTAGAGTCTCCGTCGCCTTCAGAGCAGCCTGTCCACAGTGTCATAGGTCTCAGGGTGGCAGTTTGCTGGTTCCCAGCTCTGGCTTTGGAGCTGGTGCATGCTCCAGCCCCAAGGTTTGCCATTGACAGGAGATGTGCCCACAAAGGCAGCAGAAGCTTGGCACCCGTCTTGGCCAGGCTTGCAGGGTTTTATTTGCCTGTGGTTTTGAAACTGTCTCTGGGTTGTGTTTTCTGGGCATGTGAGCTCAGGCCTGCAGGGGTAGGGGATGCCCACTCAGAGCCTGGTTATGAGATGGTGCCTTGATATCCTTGTGCTTCCAGCACAGCCCATGAGCCATCCCAAAGTCTGAAACTCCAAGCTTATGTCCCAGCACAGGCCCAATCCAGATCCCAAGCCAGGACCATGGGCTATAAATTTCCCACATGGACAAATTCCCATATGGGCATGCTTCTGTGAAATATCCAGAAGTGCCTTTCATGGTGGCCAAAGGGCTGTACTGCAGGCCCTGTATTCTGATGGGGGTCTGAGCTCAGATGAAGCTGACATGGGGGCTCATGATATGGCAGTCCCTTTAGTTGGACCTGACATGGAAATCTCAGGAGAGGCCTGCCCTGCCCCCATCCCTAGCCTCAGTGTTCCTATCTTTATGATTAGAGGGAAAGACTAGAATAATCTTTAGAGTGTTCTTCATCTTAAAACTGGTCTTAAAACAGCCTTTTTCTAGGGCAGCAAGAAAGGCATTCAGGACTCTTTTTCTGGAATTAGGTGTTGGGAGCCAGTTACTGACAGCTCATGGTTAGCCATTGCTTGTTTTCACACTTGTGTAAAACAAACAAGCAAACAAACATGAAAACCTTCTAGTAGAACACAGCATTCTAAAGGCAGGAGATGGTGATCTTGAGACAAATCTTGGGAATCAAGAAACTTAGAAGATGCAGCCTCTAAGATTCCCTTCCTCTCTCCCTTCTTCCCTCCCTTGCTCCCTCCCTTCCTTCCTCCCTCCTTCCTTCCTTTCTGTTTTTCTGTCTCCCTCTCTCCCTCTCTCTCTTCTTACTTGCTTTCTGTCATCTTATCCCAGGCACAGGTCAGCTCAAACAGTTGAACAAGGACAGCAGACGTGCTTTCTTGGCCCATCTGGGGAGGGGCTGAACGGTAGTATTCTTCTCCAGCCTCCTCCTCACATTTAACACACACTCCCCCATTATTCTAAAAGAAAAATGCCAGAATTCCAGGAAGCAATTCAAATGTGTGTTGACCTTGGAGCCCTAGATCCATAGTGGCAGCTTATCCTTAAAGCATACGACTGTAGATGGGTGTGCTACAGGCTTCAGTCTCTCCTTCCTTCTGGGTCCCAAGGTGGCTGACTCTTGGACCTGAACTCTGATCACAGGGAATGCAGGTGACTCCCTGGAAGACAGCGCTGAGCCACACCAAGTTTAGAAGGAAGACCTGGCCTTGCCAAGGCACTCTGGGTAGACTGTCTCTGCTTGGCTGTCTTAAGAAGAAGAGCCTAGGAGCCTAGCTTCTTGCTCCTGCCTTTGGTCCTTTGGGTGTGCACAGTTCTTTGTAAATTACCAAACATGCTCCTGTCCCTTCCTTTCACGTATTCAACTGTTGATTCTCACGTTAGCTTCGTGTTTATCAAATGCTGATTGTGTGTACTCAGCATTGGAGGCGGAACAGTGACTGAGATCAAGCTTATTGCTACCCTTCTGACATTTGCCATTTTACAGGGCAGAGAGACAGGGACCAAAGGGTTCCAGGAGAGGTACATATTTCAAAGGCTTTGAGACTCTACTGCAGCCCAAAAAGGCAGTGAAGAGTGCCATGCGCAAGGCTATGTGGGGTGGGGTCGTTCGATCTCCGGTGTCCTACCTCCCAGCTCAGGGCTTTCTCCCCCTCTTTCCACTGCTCTCCCCTTATTTTTCCACCTACCCCCAGCTGCTGCCAATTGCATTGTCATTCACTGTCATTCATTCAATGAATTTGGCCAATGACAAGATCCTGTGCTGGCTTCCTATTGCCAAACCAGGGTACAAAACTGAAGCCCTTGGCGATCTGGAGAGAAGGTCAAGCCATGAGTAACTACAACAGCTTATCGACCTTCCTTAGCCTCCCACTCCCACTGGCAAAGTCAGGCTCCACCCTGAGGCTCCTGACACCTGGGACGAGGCCAGGTTAAAGGGACCTGAAGGTGGGGTGCTGTCAAACTGGGGCTGGGGAGGGAATTACCTGCCTTGAAGAGGAATCCTGTGGGTATAACTGTGTTCAGGATGTAAAATCAGCTTTGGGCTCCTTCTGTGTGCAATATCCTGCATTTTATAGGTAAGAAAACTGAGGCTTAGAATGGGTAGAAATGTGACTTACCCAATATCACTTAGGTTTCAGAGGGTTTTAAAAGGAGAGGGACCTGGCATTGACTGTTCCTAGCATAATGAAGTCCAGAATGTGTCAAAGAGGGTCAGAAAGGAGCAAGGACAAGCCTGCCTGCAGGCTGGGTGGCCTTCCGGCCTTGAGTTAGGAGTTGTGTATTGAGCCCCGATTCCCTGGACAGTACTCCAGGTGTGAGGGCCAGCGCTGCTTATGCCTATAGAGTTCAAAGGTGACATGCCACACCAATGTCCTCTTTTCTTGCTTTGTTCTCGCTTTACATTCTCCTGAGGCATTTTTGTATGGCAGTTAAGGCCCTTCAAGAGCTAGCCTTGCCTCCACCCAGCTCTGCTAAGCATTTGCCCGACTGTCTCAAGTAATCCCCACTCGTGCCCTGTGTGAGTTGTTCCGTTGGCAGTCTCACTTTACAAGAGCAAACCTGGAGACCGGGAATGGAAGCCACATGCCGGAGGCCACCTCGCTCCCAGCCATGTTCTCAAGTCTCTCTGCCCTGTGTTGACTTGTCCATACCTGGACCTCTCTATGGGGTGGAGCTTAGCTCACAGCAGCTGAGCCATATTCCTTGAAACTGATAGAAGAATCTAGAACTCTGAACAGCTCTTTCACAGTAGAGCACTGGCTCCCTTAGCTGCTGCGTGGACTCCATTCTTCCAGGAGCTTCACCAGGGGCAGGAAGTCCTGACTCCAGCCCCATGACTAGATCCATCAGCCTCTTTCTCCCTTAGAGTGGGGCTAACAGGCAGTCCCTAGACCCCTGGCACTCAGGCCTAACTTAGCTGTGACAAACCCAATGATTTCCGACTAGGAGACCAGCCCCTGCAGGAAGTGATACCCATTGTCATTACCCAGAAAATCTCAGCAGCTCCACAATGAGTTGTTCGGACCATGCCAGAGCTAAATTTGGCAAGGGAGGAATCCTAGGAATTCTTTAGGCTCTCAGATTCCACTTTCTTATTTTGGGGTCTAGGGAAGAAGGGGTGGACTCTATGAAACTGTATCCTCAGCCCCAGCTCTGGAGCTGAGGGAGAGGCAGGGCTTAGAGCCCCAGGGAGTGGCGATCCCCTCCCCCAACCCTACTCCCTCCTCTGGGACCAGGGCCTCCAGAACCACAAGGTAGCTTCTGGTTTGACTAAACCCCTCTCTATCCCTAAAACCCTATATTAGGGGCTTTTCTCAGGACCTTGTCTCTTGCCCTTAGTGGGGACTAGGGCCCCTGACAGGCCAGACTCTGTCTGCTGATGTGTCCTCATCCTCCGGCTCCATTCAAGTCACGTGGATGTGTCGCTCTCCAAGGCCCGCCCTCTGCCCCAGCAGACCTCTGCCCCCACAGTGACTCCTGCTCCTCTCGGCCCTCTATGGCAATAATGACACTGATGACTCTCCATGGCACCTGACGGCAATGACGAGCTCGGTGGCGGGGAGGGGACAGCCTGGTCTACATGTTGTGTGTCCACAGTGCACCCTCCACTATGCTGGAGACACAGAACCACCCACGTCTGTGCTGTGGTAAGGCAGGGTTCTGTCCCCAGAGCCCAGGGTCATATCAGTCCCGTGTATGTCATAGCCAGGCAGGGACTTGCCTGTGGGTCTGTGACTGATCTGCCACCTGCTCTCTTTGCAGAGTGGACCCACAACAGGGGTAACTGAGAAAGCCACCAGCTTACAAATGGCAGAGCCCTCCAGCTTGTGGGGAGGAGCCCACTCTTTTGAAGAGCTATGGGAGACAGATAGACATTCAGGCAGGAGTCCCAAAGGAACCCAGAGCCCAGGCCCCATCCCTGCATCTCCCTGACAGCCTGGGAAGGAGGGAGGGATGGAAGGACAAAGGGAAGGAGGGAGGGGGATAAGGAGGGAGGGAGGGGGAAAGAGGTCCATGGCTCCCCTGGGCATCCACAGGGAAAGCTCCATCGGCCACCACTGGGGCCAAGGTCACTGTTTCTGAGATGCATCTCGTGCTCCTGGGGACAGTGTGCATCAGGCAGACGCCACCTTCACCAGGTGAACTTTGGAGAAGGATTCAGAGTCACCCAAAGCAGGTGGGACGTTTTCCCACTCTGACCCCAGCATTAAACTGGTTCCTTCTGAGGATCTTGGGTGGAGCTGCCGGGTCCTCCAGAGCTCAGGGCACCTGGGGAGACCCTGCTGAGAGCCCTGGCTAAGGATGCAGGGACAGCCTGGGGCCCTGCCTCCTGTGGGCCTGGGTCTCCCCACTTGTCAGCAGTTTGTGTGGGCCTGCCTGACCCGAGAGGCCCTCCCTGTCCTTCCCACAGGCTCCCAGGGACTGACCGGCTTAAGGCTCAAGGCATGCTGGGGTCTCCGGGGTCACCCTGCATCAGCTCTTGCTGCCTGCTGCCCAGGCATGGGAGACCACACTCGTGGAGGGGATGAGACGGGGCAGGCCCAGCCTTGGGACACCCCCGTCCCCACAGCTCCAGTGACTGTGTGCTCCCCCAGCCCTGCAGAACAGCCTGCCCCACTGCAGACAGGGCTGGCCCAGGGAGGTCCTCACAGGACAACCAGAGTGTGATGGGGGTGACGACCAGAAGCTGTTGAGTGTGGATGAGGCAGGTTCTCTCTGTCTAGCCATTGCACAGATGAGAAAACAGTGGTCCAAAGCCACACAGTGCCCAGCAGGGGTGGCACCAGGAGCCAGTATTCCAGTCCAGGCATGCCTGGCCTCAGAGCCCCCAAACTGACTCAGGCTGCCTCCCGGCTGTGCTCCAAGATCCCCAAAGCGGGGCCCTCACTAGACCCCACCCTGTCCAATGCCCAGCACTGTGCCAGGCACAAAAGTGACAAGCAGGTGGCCTCTCTTGAGGGGCGGTCTAGCTGAAGGAGCTGCCCACCCAGCTAGAGAGGGAGCGGCACCCTGCCCAGGCCTGTCCTGACGAATGGGGCCTGTGCGAGGGAGGCCTGTGTCTGTAAATGGGCTGTCCTTTGCCAGCCCTGCACACCGTCCCACTCAGACCTGTTGCTCTCAGCTGCTATGGCTGGCTCGACACTTGGTGTTCTCTGTTCTTTCAAGGAAAATAAAGCTGAGGTGTTGACCTCCAGCTCTGTGTGTGAGGGAAGAGGTACACTGGGCTCCCTGCTCCTGCCTACACACATAGTCGACCTGGGGGCTGGGTTCCCTCCCCAGAGGAACACTGGTCCCCGCTGAGCCACACGTGAAAACTTGGCATTGTTGACTAAAGTATGGCAGGAGGGATGGGGCAGTTTGGGTCGGGTGGGAGAGGAGCTGGGGAGATAGGGAGGAGCGTTTGTCGGGGCGGGGTGGGGAGAGGTGGAGAGTGCCTTCAATGTCTCCTAAGGAATTACACTTCTAGAAGGAAGCATAAGTTACAATCAATTTCCAGATAATACATGCCTTGAAAGACAGATCGGTGGCTTGCATGTTCATTGTACCCGAACTTTAATTAAACCCTTTAAAACGAAAACCAGCCCTTGCATTATTCTGCTAATTGACCGGACCTGTTGAAAGAAGGCCCTGTCTGGGGCTACAGTGATTGTGTGCTAATAAAATTTATTTCTGCAGGCTGCCCAGTTCACTATTATGTATTCAAGAACTGTATGGGCTCCAAGCCAGTCACCACAAAGCAAAAAGTAATAAAACCTCCCAAGATTCCTCCGCCCTTCCCCTGGCCTGCCATTTCTGGTCATGCTCTGTGTTGGCCCAGCTCCTGTGGCATGAGTTCAGCTGGAACAATCTGGGGTTTGCCCCTTTCTAGCAGTGGGGATTTGGAAGTGCCTGTGTTTATTTAAGTGGGCACTTTGAAGGCTCCCCAAGTCCACAGGGCGCGAGGTTGGTGATGAGTAGAGATGTTACTTCCCGGTGCTGGCAGCATGGCACATAGAGGTTGGAGTGACAGCCATTGCCTGATTCTTTACAATTCCATTCAGAGAAATCAGGGGCTGTGGCCAGCCCAGCTCCTCAGCCTCATCTCCTTGGCAGGCTGCAGTGCCCTGAGCTGCCATGATGCTTCTCAGGGTCTTGGACTTGGCTTCCATCTGCTGCTCACATGTCTGGAGGAAAGGAAGAGCCTGGAGCCTTTACTTCCCTGAGACAGGGTGGGTCTTCTTATGCCACACAGGGGAATGCCTGCACCCAGCTCTTCGACTGCTCTGCTCAGAGACCCTGGTTAGGTGCTGTCCCTCAAGGCTTTGGTGTCCCTATCAGTCTGGGGAAGGGGCAGCCAGTCTTTGGGTCTGTGATCACTGCAGTGCTTACGGAGGCTTCCCAGTGCCAAGAGAAGCAGGCCTCCCGGCGGGGGTGGGAAAGGACTCTGTTTGGGAGGACACAGAGCTTTACACCTCCTCTGTGACCTGTGCTGCTTGCCAGGAGTAGGGGAAGGTGGGAACTGACCTTGATGGAGAGAGAAACTGCAGCATGATGTTTCCTGACTGGCCTTGCCTCCTATGCATCAATCTAGTAAGAAATTCATTACCAGTGAAAAGACCTAGCCAGGTGTTCCCCCAGGCACGGCCCTTGAATCTTCATGAGACAATAGTAGACACTCTTAGTCACTTGACTAACAGGTGCTGGATACAACAAAATGAACCAGCGCCAGGCTCTGACTTGGTAGCTGTGGAGACAGAAGTACCTAAGTACCACCTGGCAAGAGCTGTAAGAGCACTGCATGCAGGGTGCCGTGGGAGCCCAGCAAAGGAGTGAATGACTAAGCGTCCTGAGGTGCAAGCTGCCAGGCTTCATGGGGAGTAGGTGTTGGAACCAGGCTTTAAAGGAATAATAGGGATCTTCCAGGAGGAGAAGCAGAGAGAACAATGGAAACATATGGAAGCTTCCAGTGCTTCTGGGGTCAAGGACTGAGGTCAGGGTGCTGTCCTGGCTGTGAAGGCAGCCAGGCACGTCTGGCCTTGTTCATGTTTTCCATGCTAATACCCACACTGAGAGGGGTCATTGCAGCGTTGTGGTAGAGACTGGACAAGCCCAGAGCTCCAAGTCCTTAGATCGGGAGAAGGAGGAAGATAGCCTTCAGGAAACCCAGAGGGGACAGTGGTGGCAGCAGCATAGCAGAGCTGTTGATTGACACACACACACGCACACACACACGGGCACTGCCATGGACTAAATGTGTCCACCTCAAAATTCAGTTAAAGCCCTGACCCCAATGTGACAATATTTGGAGGTGGGGCCCTTGGGAGGTAACTGGTTAGGTGAGGCCATGAGGATGGGGACACAATGGGAATAGTGTCCTTATAAGAAAAGGAAGCAAGACTAGAGCTTACTGTCTCCTTCTGCCATGCAAGATCACAATGGAAAGAGACCTCTCACCAGGAACTGAGCCTGCTGGCACCTCGATCTTGGACTTCCCAGCTTCTAGAATTGTGAGGAATAAATGTGTTGTTTCAGCCACCCAGTCTATGGTACGTTGTTATAGCAGCCAAGCTAACTGAGACAGGCAATGTGCAGACACACTTGCAGACACGTACACACATGCACACACATATGTGTATGTGCAAACATGTACACATACCATCAGACGGGCATACACACACACACACACACACACACACATTCACTTGTCAACACACAGACCTACCCAAACCCAGGAGCCTGCTCACACATAAACACACATGGCTGCAAACGTATGCACACAGCATATGCACGCTGACTCCCTCTTTCCACAGCACCCCAGACCTCTCTGCTCCTGGCAAACAGTCAAAAGTCTCCACTCCATGAACGGAAGCAAAGTCTAGAACAGATGCTCACTGTCCTATTCATTGCCCAGGCTGAGACTCTGAGTGGCCCTTTCAGAAAGGCATGGAAAATCCTGTCCGGGGACTCCTACATAGGACAGCCGTTCCTGATGAGGATGGATCAAAATCTATTCTTTCATTTCTGCTTGTACTTCCCCACCCCCACTGCCACCAGCCGGGAGTGCCAGCAAAGGGGCACAACGTGGGGGCAGAGGAGGTAGCTACTGCAATCCTGGGGAAAAGGGAGGGTAGGCGGCCTTGGATCTGCCCATGTGTGTGAGCGTGGGGGGGGAGTACATATGACGGTGAGTGTGTGTGCACGTGTACACGTGTGAATGCATACACGTGAGTGTGCACACACATGTGTATTTGTGTGTGAGTGAACTGTAGGTGGTAACCCTTGCTGTGCCCCTTTGGAAGTGGTGAGCCACTGACACCTGCATGTCACCAGGGCCCATGCTAACGGGATGACAGACAGTGTGAGCAGCCCAGGGAGGGTAATGATGTGCTGGGACCTCAGAGTCTGTGAGAGGGGCTGACGCCAGGGTGGACTGGGGGTGGTAGCCAGCAGACAGCCCTCTTTCTCCCAGATCAAGTTCCCTGCACTTCCTTTGCATGGGGTAGTCGCCACCCTGGGCCTTCCCAAAGGCACAGGTCTGTCCTCATTCCTGTGTTCCCGTTGGTTGTGACACAGGTTCTCTTGATCTGGAGGTAAAAGGCACTGGTGTACACCCACATTCTGCTGCCTCCCAGCTGTACAACCTCCTGAACCTCGCAGGTCTCATCTAAAAAAATGAGTGTCAATGGGAAGCTCAGCTTACTCTAGGATGGTGGACGCCTGGGAGGCATGCTAGCTGCATCCCTCTGCGGCTTCGGGCAAGTCCATTGCTCTCTCTGGGCCAGTCTCCCCATCCTAAGAACTTTCTAGAAAGAAACAGATAAACCAGTTACTACTCTTTTTAAAGGGGGCATAGTGAATTTTGAGGATCAGGAGGCATCTATTCAGTGTCTTCAAGTTCATTCCACAACATGAAACTGGCACAGATGTACCAAGTGCTGACTCTGTCCAGTCTCTGTGCTGAGGTGGTGAGGAGCTGAGCATCAAGCAGTGAACAAGACTAGTTTGTGTCCTTGCCTTCAGGGGCTGACATTCTAGCCAGGGAGCTGGAATAGACAGAGCCAAACACAAGAGCTGGCCTCTAAGGGCTCTTCTGGCTTCTGAGCCCCCTGAGTTTGCTCCGAACTGGCCTGATCAGGAACAGGAACCGTAGAGAGAGGAGAGAAGATGCGGTCGGTAGAACAATGCCTCTCCCCACACCCCAGAGCCTGGGAGTGTGTTACCTTCTATGGCAAAAGGGACTTTGCAGATGGAATTAAATCAAGACTCTTGAGATGGCGAGATCATCCTGGATTATCAGGATGAGTCCTAATGTAATCACAACAGGGACACAGGAGGGTCAGCATCAGTAGGAGATGTGAGGAGGAAGCAAGAGAATGGAATGATCTGACGAAGGGCCGCAAGCCAAGGAACACAGCTGGCCTCTAGAAGCTAGAAAAGGTGAGGAAACAGATTCTCTCTTAGAGCCTCCAGAAGGGACACAGCCTGCTGGTGTCCTGAGTTTAGCCCAGTGTGACCCATTTCAGACTTCTGATATCCAGGGCAGTAAGAGCATAAACCTGCGTTGTTTCAAGTCACCAAGTTGGCGGTAATTTGTTACAGCAGTCCTAGGAAACCGATCCAGAAAGGAATTGACTCTTAAGTTCTTACTGTGTGCCAGGCATTGTGCTCTGGGGTTGCCACTGATTGTCTCACTTGATTCATGGAACAGTCCCCACAGTTTTAGAAAACTCTGACTATAATGCCCATTTTACAGATGAGAATTATGGAGGAATGACTTGCCTGTGTTCACCCAGAGGAGATGTGATAGCACAAGGACTGACTTCAGGCCTACTGGACTCTGGGCAGTGTGCTCCCCAACCGCTGCTGAAGGCATGAAATTCCCCAGACTGGAGGGCAGATTCCTCTGCAGCCATTCAGTGCTGGGGAAGGAAGGTGCTGCTCTAGATCAGGCTGGATTCACCTTCCTCACTGACTTCCGTCACTGACTCCCCTGGGCCAGCCTGGGTGTCAGGATCCTCCAGTGGCCTGCAGCCCTAGCAGTGATGCTTTTTCTAGCACCCCTGCCAGGGCATTGACCCCCAAGTTTTGGTCAGAATGCCTTGGGGGCAGTGACTGCACAGGACACATGGAACTGCTGTGGCAGAGCAGCCTCTCTGTCCCCATATTCTTTGAAACCCAGGGAGTTTGTAACATCTGTGCCCCAACGCCTCAGCAGACCTGGAGGCTCAGAAAAGGATAGGGCTTTTGCCAAAGGTCACCCAACTGGGTCAATGTCAGATTAAGGTGGGGCCTGCAGCTCTTGCTTAGCAGCAGCTGGCTGTCCCTGTTGGCTGAGACTGTTGGTCCTGATTTATGAGTCAAACAGCCAAAGAGACCTGATTCAATAGCAGGCACAAGCAATACCCAATTAGCCTGCTGGCATGGCAGCAAGTGTGGCAAAGTGAATTTCTTCACTGGCCCCTGAAAGACCTGTTTGAATAACACAAAGTGTTAACATCGATCCAATAACTCTTATTTCCCAGCTACTTGGATTAGCACTGACAATTGCCAGCCTGTGACAAAGGCAGTGGCTGAGAGGCACCTCAGTTCACATGGATGACCACGTCATCTTTGCCTTCGCATGACAACCTCACAGGGAAAACAGCCATAGAAGGAGGGGGAGGCACGTGCTTCCATCTCACCTGACTTGCATCTGGGAGGAGCAGGTCAGGAGTGGGGTGGGAGACAGATGCTTCCACATCTGTACCCTGTACTTTCCTCTTGCTACCAGGACCTTTTTTGGGCAATGCCAGAGGTGCAATTCTAGCGCCTTTCAGAACAGTAACTCAAGAATATGAGTGTGGTCCCCTTTTCCAAGCTCAGGCTCATTGGGAAGCCCATAGGCACTTCCAGGGCAGCTGGGGCCTTCCTGGGGAATTCTAACTGCATGAGAGCTCTTGTGTTGTAGGAAGTGGTTTTACCACTCTTGCCTCCCTTCCAGGGTCCTACCTTTATCCTCGGGAGCCTCTGAGTAATCTTGCCCTCCAGCAGACCCCAGAAGGTCAAAGCGGAGGGTCCCTGCTCTCAGCGAGAACTCAAGGTCTAGTGGAGAAGAAATGGGAAGAGATGAGGGAGCTAAGGCTCCCCCAGGAGCCATGTGTCCCAAGGAATCATGAGTTAGGACTTCAAGGCCCTCAACTGTCACCCAAAACTCTGTGAGGCAGGTCTTGTTATCCTGTTTCACAAGTGATGACAGACTGAGGGCAGCTCGCCCAGTGTTGCTCAGTTGGAAAGGAGCTGACAGGAGATGGAAGCCGAAAGGGGGTGTGTCAAGACCAGTGCCAGGTCGCCATCCTCTCAGGGACCTATTGTCACTTAACCACACTTTGGGATTTCTCATTGACTTGCATTCTCATTTGGGAGCCACCATATTTTCACTTCTTATTGATTTTCAATATATTTTCTCTATTCCAAAGTAGTTAATGTTCTGTAAACACATTCTTAAATGCACCTGGGAGCTATTTACTCAGTGTAATCTTTTTAAATTATTTTTATACTGTAGTTCTTAAAGTATGGTACACAAACCAATAGTATTCGTATCACCTAGACCATCTTAGAAATTCAAATTCTCAGGCCCTGCCCCCAGATGACTGAAGCAGAGATTCTGAGTATAGGGCACAGCAAGACTGGCTACCATAACTTGTGGGGCTCATGGCAAAATGACAATGCAGAGTCTCGTGTTCAAAAATTAGTAAGCATTTAAGATGGTAACAGCAAAGCATCAAAGCAAGCATCTGAGCAAGGGGCCGTGTGACTGCATGGGGTGCACACTCATGAAGCCAGGCTTCTGCCCATCACCTGTATTTTCACAACCACTCCAAGTGATTATGTGCCCACTCAAGTGTGAAAACTGCTGCACTCTCTTTTTCATTTCAAAAGTAGTATCTGTCCGTTAAAGAAACCAGGAAACATAGACACATGCAAAGAAGAAAATGAAAAGGAAAGAGAACCAGAAATAATCTCACTACTCAGAGATAAATAAACTGTTAACTCTTCATCATATTTCCTTCTGGTTTTTTTTTTTTTTGCACACGTTTTAGGTTATTATGTACATATGTGATCCCACCAAACTTTCCAGGGTGCACCGTGTTCTCTTCCTTAACATATCATAAGCGTGTTCCACACAGTCAGGTCTTCTTCATAATGGCTACATATCTGTGTCACCAGCTTTTATCCTCATACCCTCAGCTGCACCAGTGTGCTCCTACTTTGTGCCCCAGAGTCATTTTACTGTGGCAATCTGCTAAACCATTCTTGCCACATGTGCAAACCTGGAAACATGAGTCAATATTCACTGAGGCAAATTTTGCTGAAAAGATATACTCTTTTCTTCCATGTCTTGAGCAAATCATCCAAGGTACATTCCACTGGATCTTCAGAGAATTCCCAGTGGATGTGAGCTTCATTTGCCTGCAGCAGTGACCAACTCAATAATACACCTTAGATTGGCTTTTCCTCTTTCATTTTTTCCCAGTTCTTCCCTCCTATTTCCTGGGACCATTTCTCAAAAGGAACTTGTCTCAGAATCTACTTTTGGGGAGAATGCAAGCTAAGGCAATACTCTGCTAATCAAAGGGATGAAGCATCATTGTCTTAAGCACTCCCACCTATTGGACACATAGTTGGATCTTGGCTTTTCCCTATTTTACACTGACGTGGATCTTTCTTGGTGTGAAGCTTTTCTGTATCTAGGCAAATTTCTCAGGACAGAATCCCAGAGATAGAATTCATGGGTCAAAATGTTGAGCATGTTTTTAGGGTTTCCATCCTGCGCTGTCTAAAGCAGAGCAGGTCATCTTCTGGCTGGCTAGGCCAGCTGCCACTTAATCAATTGAAAATCTCTTGGCCAATCTTCCATGGCCTGAAGGTGTAGGAAGCATGGCCTGCATAAAGTCCTCACAGCATCCACCAAGCATGGTTTTGGCAGGACCACGTCAGAGGTGGGGACAAGGACATGGGCATATGAGTTTGCTGTGGCTGCCACAACAAGACGCCACAAACTGAGTGGCTTCAGCAACAGAAGTATACTGCCTCACAGTTCTGGAGGCTGCAAGTCTCAGCTCAATTGTGCGTCTGCTGGGTTGGTCCGTCCTCAGGGCTATGAGGAATAGTCCGTTCCATCTCTCCCCCGAGCTTCTGGGGTTTGCTGGGCCTCTTTCATGTTTCTTGTCTTGCTGGAGCACCATTGGAACCTCTTCCTTTTTTCACGCAGCATTTTCCCTGTGTCTGCTAGTTTCCAAATTTCCCCTTTATATGAGGACACCAGTCACACTGGATTATGGGCCCACCTATTCCTGTATGACCTCATCTGAACTGATTAGATCTACAATGACCCTATTTCTAAATAAGGTCACATTCTGAGGTACTGGGGCTTAGGACTTCAACATAGGAATTTTGGGAGGACGTAATCAAACCCCTAAAACTGGGGTTATGGCCCACACAGGAGACTCTACCTTGCACCCTGCCCTTCCATGGAATCAATGGGAATGAAGAGAGGGTTCTCCTTTGATTCAATCCCTTAGAAAGTTATGGGAAGAAAGTCGGGTGCAGTAGCTCACACCTGTAATCTCAGCACTTTGGGAGGCCGAGGCAGGCAGATGAGAAGGTCATGAGTTCAAGACCAGCCTGGCCAACACAATGAAACCCCGTCTCTACTAAAAATACAAAAATTAGCCGGGCATGGTGGCACACGCCTGTAGTCCCAGCTACTTGGGATGCTGAGGCAGGAGAATAGCTTGAACCTGGGAGGTGAAGGTTGTGGTAAGCTGAGATCGCACCACTGTACTCCAGCCTGGGCAACAGAGTGAGACTGCATCTCAAAAAAAAAAAAAAAAAAAAAAAAGTTATGGGGAGAAAGAGCTACAGCTCTTTTCTGTAAGTGGATGTGGAGTGCAGCTTGTCTCAAACCACAGTGCCCTGAACCCTGGTCCTAAGGCCACGAGGCCAGCACAGCTCCCTTCCAATGCATGATACCCCAGCAGGACCAGAAGAAACACAGAGTAGAGCCCATCTGGCTCAACTCATCATTTCTCAGAGAGGAATCTGAGGCCTCGAGAGGGCAAAGAACAAGGAAGTCACAGTAAGGCCTGGGACCAGGTACTCTGGACTCCCATGCATGTCCTACAGTTGACTTTCTCTTGCTTTTTCCTCTTAGCACAAACTTTCCGAGCTGTAGGGTCCAACGGAGGCCCAGACAGGATTGGAATGTGCTCAAAGTTGCCTAGTGCGTCAGTGATGGGGCTAGGACCAGAATGGAGGAACCCCTACACATACTGTCCAGCCCTGTTCCCCACATCACATGCCACTGACACTTTGTTAATAGGGGTGTCACAGCAAAATTTTCCAGTTGAAACTCATTTGAGAATTGCTAAATTCAACAAAGTTAAACTGCAGGACTTCTCAGGGCCTTTTCTTTGCCATGTGCATTGGGATTCTCCAAAGCAAGCATGGAATCTACAGGGTTTTCCCAGCTGCTTTGACCTCAGAAAACCTTTATCTGTGAACCTCTGTTGATTTTACTCTAGAACCCCAGGATGGGCTTCTGAAGGCCATGGGAGCCTGGAGGTCTCTTTGCAGGGCAGCAAGTGACGTGTGGCATGAAGCAGAGGAGGGGTGAGAAGGCAAAGGCCATCAGACCCAGGCCTGCCTTTGGTGAACTCAAGAAGTGGAACCATCGGTGGCCTCAGTAAGAATCATTCAAACCTTCTCTTAGCAGCACCCCTTAAAAAGCTGCTAATGCATTCTGCGCTGAGGTCTTTTAGTTGTATTTTCCTCATTACAAGAAACATCCAGTTTTCTTTCTGTTCTCACCCATACCTACCCTAGTGCTTGGCAGCACCTGTACCCGTTAGCTTACAGCCAAGAAAAATGCAGGTCATTCCTCAGGCCAATTTCTCTCCTCACAACAGAGCTCAGTTTTCCCAGAGAGAGACTGAGACTTTCCTGTAGCCAATGAAGGGAATTCAAGTGGTCCCATGGTATACCTTCAGCCTGTACCACTTGGCCGGGATTGGCACGGACAGTGGCATTGCTGATCTTTGGTGCTGGGCCCTTTGCAAAGAGGGGCTGATGGCTAGGAGAGGACAAGGGCTTCTCCAGCAATTCCCGAAGTGATTTCTCCATGAGGTCCAACTTCAAAGGTTTTAGTGTAAATAAGGCAAACTCACAGAGATGAAGTCCCTTCCAATCAACTTGTTTCCCAAGCTGAGGGAACGCGTGTTTGGCAAAGGATTTTAGCTAGTGCCCAAGCTTGGCAAACCCAAATGGTTGTGGGTAATGACCCTCAAACTCCCAAGGCAGAAAACAACAAAGGCAGGAATCACAACCATGGGCTGACCTCTGCATGCAAGAATATGATGGCATCTCACAGTAAATATCTTCCAATGCAGCTGCTCATGTCTCAGCTCTCAAGGCAGCCTGAGTACAGCATATGGTCTATAGTAGACTTAAATAGGCATTATGAAGTATTTCAATTTGAAGACAAAAAGTATGGATTGAGGTCCATGTGCCCAGTGGAGTCTCACTGTTATTGTACAAAATCCAGTGAGGTAGATATTTCTTCCCTTTCACAGATGAGCAAATGGAGGCAAGAGAGGTAAAGTGTTTTTTGTCCAAGGACCACACAGCTCATTTGTGACAGAGCTATACTAGGCTTTTAGAAGCATTGCATCTGTTACAAGGAAGAAGAGGCTCTGAATTGGCACCCTTGGCTGGCAAGAAGAGGGGAGAAGAGCCAGCCAGGGGCTACAGGTATCGTGCAAGAGCCCAGATCTCTGCTCCCTGCTCAATGCGCAAGGAGAGTGAGAGAAGGCTAGAAGCCAAGCAGGCAGGAAACTGCCATTATCAGCATTCAGGTCTCTTGTCATCGAAGGAAGTGTGTTCTCTGCCCTGGCCTCAGGGGAATTTAGGAGCCCTGTGCAATCGGCTAGCTCAGTGACTTCCTGCTCTCCACCGGCTGGGAGCTGGCATATTGCTGATTCGGGGTATTGGGGAGAGGATAGGCAAGTCAGCTGATCTCACAGTGCATGATAAAAGGTGTGTTCTGAAGTTGGCAGAATATCCTGTTTCATTCACGAAGCACCCGACTGGAAATAGAGTGAGAGCTCTTACATGTGGACGCCCTGGCGAGCTTGGAAAGTGAGAAATAGAAATACTTCAGCCACAACATTTTCTATTCCAACTTCAAATGGGAGAGTTATGTAATTGTCAGTTAGTCATACTACTAACGGGGCACAGAAAGGAGGGGCAGGACTGGCTGTGGTGAGAGCCCCACTTCTCAGTTCCTCTGGAATCAGGTGACTGGCCATATCTGTGCTGCTCAGGGGCCTAGGAGCTAGAATTTGGGAGAAAAGAGGAGCCTGCTCCCCATGTCATCCAACCTTCAGTGCCCCTGACAACAGCTGGAAACAAGAAGCCCTGCTTAGATCCGCAAGTTGAGCACTTCAGTTGCAACCTGTGGAAGCAGGTTTTCCTGGAGCCCATTGGAAGAGCCAGCTCCGAGGCTGCCCTGGAAGGTGGATGGCGGCTTCCGGCTTGGGAAGCCTCCAAGCTTCTAGAGAGCATCTGCTTAGGATGGAGGCTGGGTTTGGCCACTGCCTCCAAGGAGCGTCGTCTAATGCCATAGCCACTGACAGTCTCAACTTGGCTTCTGGACCAGAATCCTGCTCACAGTGAAGGGCTAGTCAGGGGTGACAAACTACACTCCAAACCTCAGAGCCCCCCAAAAATGGCATTAATTGTGTTGGATGGCCCTGAACCTGGTTTAGTTGTTGTTCTAAAAATTGAGGGCGAGAAGGAGAAATATTCTACTGGGAAAATAAAAAATCCTGTAGAGGTAGGATAAAAGCTCCCCAGAATATCCCCAGAACACCTGTGACTGGGTAATGTCTTTATAAAATTTATAAAGATAAAATGGTATGCACATGGACTAACACACCCTCAATTAACAAATTTGGTAAGCTGATGCTTACAGCCAGACAAATCTTGTCTGGGTCACACAGCCTGTGAGGGGTAGGAAGATGCAGGGATTGACGTCATGGCTCCACCATACCATCATATTGCCAGGTATGGCACAATAAAGTGCTCAGAACATTTTCTGGAGTCTTAAAGAAAGTGGCAGAGGAAATTATGGGGTGGGGTGGAGGTGGAGGTGGAGGCAGAAGAGATGATGTTGGTGGAAGTAATGATGGTGGAAAGTGGTGAAGGCTGGGGTGGAGGTGATGGAAGTGATGGTTATGATGAAAGTGGAGACAGTAATGATGGTAGTGGTGGTAGTGGAGTTGGTGGAGATGAGGGTGGTGATGGTGGAAGTGGAGATTTTGATGCTGGAGGTGTGGATGGCAGAGGTGCTGGTGATGGGAAAGGAGGCTCTTGCATAGTCCCTGAGTCATGTGGCTGCCCTTGGGGCCCTTGGTAGGGGAGCTGAGGTTACTTAGGGGAGAAGGCAGAAGGAAAGGGAGGGTTAGTGGTAGGAAAGAGAGAGAGAGAAAGGAGTTTACCGAGCTCCACTGCACATTGGGTAGGATGGGAGTGGCATTTAGCCCTGGTGATCACCCTGGGCCGGGAAACATGCGAGCACCTGAAGGTTCAGGCTCCAGCATGATTCTTATTTATCACTTGACTGTTCCTCCTGGAAGTTCATCTCAGACAGACTAGCTGGGGCTGTGGAGGACTACAGTCTGGTCCTCTCCCTCAGCCTGGCTAACGGGAATGTCACCATGTGAAGTCCTCACACTGTGTTATGCCCTTCAACGAGTAGAGGCCGAGATGGGATTATTATCCAAGGTTTGTCTTTAGAATAAATGCCTGTGAAAAAAATGAGGAGGTAGCCCAGGAAGTCTGAAGAACCACCACACCACAGTGCAAGGCTGACCCTGAGTGAAAGAGAAGGAAGGTTGTATTAAAGTGTTTAGACCACCGTGCAGTCTAATAAAGGCTTGGCAAGCCATCAGGAAGTCCTCAAAAAAAGTCGATCACTAGAGAAGGCCCCTGTCTCCCAGGAATGAGCTAATTTAGTACCCCTTCCAGCTCAGTCATTGGCCAGAAACTGTCTATGGGAACCATGGCCCCCATGCAAACACAGCAATGGATTTCAGAGCACACTTGCTGGGGCCCCAGGTCAAGGCCTCCTCCTACAGTTGGGCATCTGTGAGGTGCATTCTCACGGTCACCACCCACTCCTTTGCTGCTCACCTGTCTCTACCAGCTTTCAGGCGGCTCGGAGCTAGCCAGAATGTGGAAGTGGCAGATAACCTTCTGAACTGAATTTAAGAACTTTGGCTCCTAGCCCAGGCTCTGGCCCGCTACTCACGTCTCCCCAAAGAGGAAGCTATGCTTTATTCCTTGCAAAGAAGCTTACGATGAGTGACTTGCTTTGGAGTTTGCTTTCTATTTCAGTGCTGAATAAAGCAGCCTTTTGCAAGGCAGAGGAACTAGCCCAGCTGCACAGGAATCTCTCTTTTTAATGCACCATTACAGATCTGTTTACAAAAATCTCTACTAAAGATAAGTCTCGCTTTCTTAAAAGGGCAATGACACTGCTACCTTCACTTTCATTTTGGTTCCAGAGTCCTGACTCTTTCTACTTTGTTGCTGGCCTGTTGGACAACTCGGATGGTTTTAGTCTATTCTGACTCTCATTCACATCTTTAGACTCACTCTGGTACCAAAGTCTGGATCATCTCCAGAGCACTGAGATACGCACAGGGTGGAGAGAAACAGACAGAGACAGAGACACATACAGATTGAGAGAGAAAAGAGAAGAGAGAAGAGAGGAGAGAGAGAGAGAGAGAGAGAGAGAGAGAGAGGGAGAGAGAGAGAGAACTGTACACCTGCTGGAGAGGTGGGTCTTATGCTAGTGACAACATATCTTAGTGAAAAAAAGAATGTGGTGGTAGAATGTGTATTTGACTGTAGCAGGGGAAGCAGATGGGGAAAACAATCAAGCTGCTTTTCCTACACCCCCAGAGGGAAGCTACACTCTCAGAAGAGGAAGGAAGAAAGGAAGAAGAAAGTGTAGGAAGATATAGGAAGGACCTACCTCAGACTAGGACTAACCTTCCATATTCCTTTGTGGACTAAAGCCTCCCGATCTGCAGAAGTAACTAACACATGCTTTACGTTTTTGTTCTGGGACCCACCAAAGACAGAAGATCCTTTTGGGATCTCTCAGTAAATGTGGGTGACTCACCTATGTCCTTCACCTATGACCCTAGAGGCTGGTCACACTGGATGACTCCATCCTTGTTGAATGCGTCTCTACTTTCTCACTTTTGTGATGTTTGTCACATTGTTTCTGTAATTTGGGATGACCTTCCCAGCTCTCTGACCCCATCCAGTCTTCCATGTGGCAAATCAAATGACCCCTTCTCCATGAAGAAGTACTCTTGAATTACTTCAAGGATAATGACTCACTTCCCTCTCTTATCTCCAGGAGCAATTTGCTTTTATCTCATTTAACCCTTTATTGTTCTGCTATGTACATCACTGTTTCTGATTATTCAAGCATGCTGATGTAGACTATTCAGACAAAAACAGAAAAGCATAAACGAAGAAGTCAAGGGGGAAAATCACCCATAGTTCCCTCTCCCAGAAAGAACTCGTAACATTTTGGCATATTCCCACACGTAGTTTCTTTACTATGTATACACATTTGTATGCTTTCCTTTTTTCATGTATCATGTCTTTGGGTGTCCTGGAAGCAGAGCCCAAGACAATATTTTGGTGCAAGTAGTTTACCTTGGAGATATGATAGTTAATTTTATTTGTCAACTTGGCTGGGCCATGGTGCTCAGATATTTGGTCAAACATTACTCTGGATGTTTCTGTGAGGGTATTTTTTAATGAGATTAGCATTTAAATAAGGGGGCTTTGAGCAAAGCAGGTTGCCCTCCATTATGTAGGTGGGCCTCATCCAATCAGTTGAAGGTCTGAATAGAACAAAAAACTGACCTTTCCTGAGCAAGAGAGAATTCTGCCAGCAGATGGCCTTCAGACTTCATCTGCAGCAAAAGCTCTTCCCTGAGTCCCCAGCCTGTCAGCCACCCTGCACATTTTGGACTTGCCAGCCTTGTAATCACATGAACCAATTCCTGAAAATCTCTCTCTCTCTCTCTTTCTCTCTGTCTCTGTCTCTGTCTCTGTCTCTCTCTTCCTCCACAGTCTATTGGTTCTATTTCTTTGGAGAACCCTGACTAATACAGGAGGTGAATGCAGGAAGCAGGTATGAAGGGGTGGGGGGCATGATACAGGGAAGGTGGGAGAATCAATTTTAGTGTATGCTACTGAGGGGGCTGCTGTGGGCAATCAGAACTTGATCCCATCAGGGCCTCCTGGGAGGTGCCCAGAAAGCTTTCCATAGTTGCCTGCCCCTCTGAGGGGTGGGAGTCTGGAGTATTTATCCACTGGCCTCAGCCAAGGGTTGCTCCTGGAGCCATTAACAATCCTGCACTTCCAGATTGTGTTTATAGGCCAACTGGGAGGGCTCCCGCAGCTTTGAATAAAGCTCTGGAGCTGACCATGGAAAGATAGGAGGCCTAATTTCCAGGGGAGATGGTGTCAGTGGTAGGTGAGTCATAGCTCCCATGGAAGTGTACACTGCATTTTGACTGAAACCAGTGGGAATGTGATGTGGGGCATCAGATATGTCTACTACCCCCATTGGAACACACATGTTGCCCCACATGATTTAAAATGCTTTCATATCATTCGTTTTAATGGATGCACAATGCTCCATTGCGTGGATGTGCCAGTTTTTTTGTTTCCAATATTTTTCTCTTATAAATAACGCTGCAATAAACACCCCTTATACTAGCCTGCTCAGGCTGTCGTAACAAATACCGTAGTCTGGGTGGCTTAACCCACAGGAACTTATGTATTCACAGTCCTTGAAGCTGAAAGTCCAAGATCGAGGTGTGGGCAGGGTTGATTTCTCCTGGAACCTCTCTCCTTGGCTTAGCAGATGACCATTTTCTCCCTGTGTCTTCACATGGTCTTCCCTGTGTGTGTCCCACTGTCCCACTCTCTTCTTATAGAGATACCAGTCAGATTAGATTAGAGCCCACTCTTATTATCCACATACATTCTGGAGTACTTGGAGTTAGGGCTTTAATATATTAATTTTTTGTGGGAGGGGAGTCCACAATTCAGCCTCTGAGCACACTCAGTTGTTCCTGAGTCTGTTTTTCCCACTGAACTCAAATCTATTCAAGGGAAGTAACTGCGAGCGATTTAACTCAGCTTCCCCAGGGCTCAGCAGTTAGCTACTGTTGTATATAGCTTTGTGGACATTAACAGCATCACCACTGACTGCAAGTGATGTTGATGGAGCACTTGCCATGTGAAAGGCGCATGGACTTTCTCTCTCTCTCTCTTTTAATTAAAAGAGTATACTTTATATACCCACAATTAATTGGTAGTCTGTTGTCGGTATTGACAACATGTTTATGCCCCTTTACCCTCCTCCATTTATAATTGTCTTAACTATTTTCTTTATGTGCATAAAGAACCACATCAGACAGTGTTATTAGTCTTTGTTTGTTTGTTTTGCTGCAACTGCCAACGTAATTCAGAAAACTCAAGAGGAGGAGGAAAGTCTAATGTATTTACCATATTTTTATTCTTTCTTCCTTCCCAATGTCCCAAGATTCCTTCTTTTATCATTCCCTTCCCTTTCTATTTAGAGAACTCCCCTTGGCCGCTCTTTTAAGGTAGGTCTTTGAGTAACAAAGCCTTTTCGTTTTCCTTCAGAAGAAGAGTTTTTCTGGATATTGGTTTCTGGATTGACAGTTCTTTGTTGGGTCAATTCCTTCTGGCCTCCATGGTTTCTGATGAGAAATCTGCTGTCATTCAAATTGTCTTTTCCCAATAGGGAAGATATCATTCTTCTGAACTCCAGTCATGATTTTTCCTTTGCCTTTAGTTTTCAGGAGTTTGACTGTGATGTGTTGTGGCATTGATTTCTTTGAATTTATCCTGTTTGGGATTCATTTAACCTCCTGAGGTTTCTATTTTTTCCAAATTTGAAAAAATTACAGTCATTATTTCTCTGAATACTTTTTCAGGCTCACAGTCCTTTTCTTATTCTACTCCTGGGACTCTGATGACATGAATATTGATCTTTCATTATAGTCTCACAGATCCCTCAGGCTCTGTTTATCTTTTTCCAGTAAATTTTCTCTCTGTTTTTCAGCTTGAGTAAATTCTGTTGTTCTACCTTCAAATTCACTGATTTTCCCTTTGTCATCTCCAATCTACTATTGAGTCTATCCAGAGAGATGTTCATTTCAGTTATTGCATTTTTCAGATCTAAAATTTCCGCTGGGTTCTTTTTTATATCTCCCATTTATTTGCTAAGATTGCCTGTATTTTTATTTGTTGCAAGCATGTTTGTAATTGATTTCTGAAGTATTTTGGTTACAGATGCTTTACAATGCTCGTCAGATAAGTTCAACATCTGATTTGTCTCAGTGCTGGTATCTGTTGGTTGTCTTTTTTATTCAAGTTGTAATTTTCTTAGTTGTTGGTATGCCAAGTGATTTTGATTATATCTTGGACATTTTATGTATTATGTTGTGAGACTTTGGATTCTGTTTAGGGCTCCTGTTATCACAGGCCTTATCTGATACCACTCATTGGGTAAAGGAAAATGCCACCTTGCTATTGCTAGGTGGGGTTGGAAGACTACATTCTTCACTTAATCTCCTTTGACACCCTGGGAGGGGCTTGGGGAATATTGTTACTGCTGGGTAGAGGTGGGAGTTCAGGTTCCCCACTAAGTTGCCATTGATGCCTCACTGGCTGAAATGGGGAGGGATACCGCCTTACTGCTTCCAATGTGGCCTCCATGACACTGTGAGTGGTGGTCTCCTTAGTGCTGGGTGAGAATGAACATTCCAGCTCTCTGATTGGTCTTCTTGGATACCACCTGAAGGGTAGGTTGGAGTGCCTTGTTCTAGCCTGGTGAAGGTGGAAGTATAGGGTTTCCACTCAGTCTTTGCTGGTAGGGAAGGGGTGAGGACCATGGTGTTTTTTGTGATGGTTGGCTGGATTAGAATCGTTATTTTATAAAGGTTTTCTGTCTTGCTAGGCTGCCCCTTTCCTAGTCCTTTGGCTAGAGAGAGAAGGCTTTTCTTTGGGGCTTCTTTGGTCTGCTCCCATAGATGTTTCTGGGTTGCTGGTTTCTTCAGCTCCAAATCTGGGATATGTAAGGTAAAAGGAAAACCCAGAGAACATATTCCTGTGTTGTTACCCAGGTCCTACAGTCTCTGGCTTATCTAATTTCTTCTCTCCACCTTTAGGAGTCTTTGTATGTTTGTTTTATTTATCATGTCCAGGGGGTTAGCTGCATTTAGTGAGAGAAATAGAGAGAAATATGTCTACTCCCTCTTGTTCCAGCTATACTTTATATCTTTTAACCCTGATAGCAACCCTGTGAAACAGGTACTAATGTCCCCTCCATTTTTCAGATGAAGCAATTGAAGCTAGGGGAGGTCAAACAGATTTGAAGTGCTGGAGTCTGGACTAGAACCCAGGACTCTTAACTCCTGGTGCAGAGTTTATTCAATGACATGAAACACATTTCCATGTGTTCCATATTTTTTTGATACCCAATAAAACACTGGCAGGACATACCAAGAGGGGATCGGCTTGTCATCGGGTAGTTGAAAAGAGAGGTGTTAAAAAAAAAAAGTACAAATAGAATTGGTGTCAAAGAGTGAACCCAGGATAGACAGCAAGTATAGGGTTTTAAATCAAAGATTTGCTTCACACATGGGCATTTCATGATAGGCAATGGCTCTGCTCACCCATGCCCTCTCAGGGCAAGGAATGGGATCCTCTCGCATGCCAACCTTTGTGGCCAGCATGTCTCTTACCTGGATTTCTCAGCATAAGGTCCCGGTTCACAACTTGAAAAGATAGATGGGCAGGCCATGAGAGGATCAGGTTAGAGCCAAGCCAAAGGCCTGCAGGCATTTCCAAGGACCAGATGAGTGGTAGCCGGCCTGCACACTTCTCTTGATCCAGGGGCCACTGATGGGCATGGTGAGAAATATGCAGGGCTGATCTGTGACACTCACTGCCTCTTTATGTCCTTGGAAGCACTTACCTATTCTTTACCTCATTAGAGACTCAACTTCTGTTAGTATTATTATCCCCAGTTCACAGATGAGGACACTGAGGCCTAGAAAGGAAAAGAGGCTTGTTGAAAGTTCTGTAGCTCCTAAACATTTGTGTATCTGGCTTTCCTATGATTGAGAAGCCCCTCGGGGGCTGATGGAGGGAACTATACTTGACTTAGTTCCTAGTCACCAGCATTGAGCTCAGTGCCTGGCACAGAAGTGAGGCAGAACTTCCTTCCTGCTTTCCTCCTATCTTTGGCTCAATTGTGGGTGGGATATAGGTGGGGGTTGGAACTTACTAGAGAGTTTCAACTCTTGCTTGTGTGCAGGAGGCCAAGACCCACGTGCACATAGAAAGCAAAAATGAAGAGGGAGCCCACTATCACCAGCCCATCTGACCTTGGGGCTTTTTGACACCTGCCCCACCTCCTACTTCCAGAAAGACCAAGGGATGGATGGTCTAAGGCCACAGGGGCATCACTGGCATAGCAGCAGGGTCCATGGGCAATGGTAGGGTCTTTTGCTGCCTTCTCCCCAGTGTTTAGGAAATCTTCTTGTGCATAGGGCTTTAGCAACTGCCCCCCTTCCTGCCCTACCTGGTGCCCTTTGAGTGGGATCAAGCTGGTGACCTCATGTTAATTACAAGTCTTCCATTATAGGGCCCCAGATGGTGGCTGAGCAGACATATCTTGTGTTAAATCTTTTTAGACCAGGCTGAACTTATATATGTGCTACTAAATAGAAATATTGCTATCGGGTAAGATTCATAATAAGCTGCTACTTAATTGGAGCTGGAAGCCGCTCAGGAGACTGGAGGAAGAGGATTCATCTCACTCCTCCACAGTGAGGCCCTTAGCATCCAATAACTCCAGTAATTTGGTGCACTTGGCAACACACACATGAAGCAGTTCTCTGGTGTTGTTTTTCTCCATGACCAGGCAGGAGAGAAACTATTTTGCAGCATCATAGAATGACTGTGGGGTGATGGAGCCTATTGCATTTCCATGGTAGCTTTGTTATGGTGGGCACTGCAGAGACTAGCAAAGGGACTGTCTTCACTGAGTGGCCATTGGGCTTCTCTTGAGAGGGACAGGCAGGAATATTTTTCCTGCTGATCAAGGTGAGTCAAACTCCTCTGGTCTGTTCACCTGGCCTGAACCCCACCTACCAGGGCCAGGATTCTACAAACAGAGATAAGGAGGTGCTGTGTTGGGGGCTTTCCAGGCTGGTGGGGTGGTATGGGAGACTGGACATGCCACCTGGCAGGCTGGCATAAACTGGTCAGGCCTACTGGATTATGGGTTTAAGGAACCTCTTCCTATGGGAGCTTGTGTGATGGGAAGCCTGGGTGAAGGGTAGATGCATCAGCTCCATGTCAGCTGTTCCTGGGATAGGCTCCTCCCAAAGACATTTCATGTGATCCAGCTACACAACTATTACTATCTGAGCCCTGTGGCATTTTTAGGCTCAGTGGCAGAAGGTGTACTTAGTAAGAAGAGAGTCTTCTACTTATGAATCAAATCAACTTTATGTTTTTAATTCTCTTCAGAGAACAGTAAGTGTTTGTATTCAACTAGACCCAGGGAGGCTGGCAGGTTTGCAATTCTTTACTTTTAATTTATTTTTCTTTTTAGAGACAGGGTCTCAACTTTGTTGCCTGGAGTGCCGTGGCTATTCACAGGCACAATCATAGTGCACTGCAGTGAAAGTTTGCAATTATTGATTGGACTTCTGATATGTAACCTTTTGGCCTAGCATCTTCTGTTTATGCTCAGTTAAGTTACAATTAATTGAACACATACGACATGCTAGAGCCTGCATCTAAATAAAGTGTCTTCTTGAACCTTAACAATCAACCTGCCGGGATATATGAGTTCTCTATAACAAATTACCACAAACTTGGTGCCTTAAAATAAGAGAAGTTTATTGCCTCACAGTTCTGTAGGCCAGAAGTACGGAATCACTGCACTGAAATCAAGGTGTTGGCAGGGCCAAGCTATCTCTGGAGGCTCCAGGGGAGAATCCATTCCTTGCTCTTTCCAGCTTCTGGTGGCTTCTGGCATTCCTGGTGCAATGACTGAATGCTTGTGTCCCCCTAAAATTCCTATGTTAAAATCCTAACCCCCAATGTGATGGCATTAGGAGGTGGGGCCTTTAGGATGTAATTATGTCATGAGGGTCGAGCCCTCTTGAATGGCATTAGTGCCCCTGTAAAATGAACATGACAGAGCTCTTTGACATCTTTCTGCAGTGTGAAGATACTGGAAAAGTCAGCTGTTTGCAACCCAGAAGAGGGCTGTCACCAGAACCCACCCATGCTGCCACCTTGATCTTGGACTTCCAGCCTCCAGAACTGTGAGAAATCAATTTCTGTTGTTTATAAACCACCCAATCTCTGGCATTTTGTTATAGCAGCCTGAAGTGACCAAGACACCCGGCTTTGTGGTTGCATCACTCCAATCTCTGTCTCTGTCTATTCTCCCTTTTATAAGGACACTTGTGATTAAATTTATGGACCATCTAAATAATCCAGGATAATCTCCCCATCTCAAGATCCTAAAATTAATCACATTTTCTACCATATAAGGTAATGTTCACAGGTTCTGGGGATTAGGGGCTGACATCTTTTGGGAAATATTTTCCAGCCTACCACACAGCGGCTGTTGCTAGTTCTCCAGAGGGACAAGGTAAAGAACGGCTTCCAAGCAGAGGCATGATGCAGCTGTGAGCAGTTGGGCATTGCTGGCATGGAGGGGGCTAGCTCAGGACAGGGGTGCAGTGAGGGAGTGCTCTGCCCTGAAGTCAGGGTTGATGTGGGATACCTCTCTGTTCCTCCCGTAAAATAGCCTAGCCCAGAGAACAAGCCAGTACCAGGTCTCAGGCAGGCTTGGGAGGAGGCACAAAATGGAGGATAGATGGAAGAATGAGTGGATAGATACACAAATGGAGGGCTGAGGGGATCCATGAATATGCCTGGAACCCCTCAGCCTAACCATCTGCATTTCCCCATAATCAAGATCACTGCATCACTGCCTGGCGGCTTTTGCCCTTCATCCAGTATATCTCATTTGCTCTGTCATTGATTCGGATTCAGAGCTGAAATGCCTTTGGAAGCTGAAATGCCAGGCTGCTATAGCTAAGATTTTTTCGAAGAAATACCTTTGGAAGAAACACCTTCAACAGTCTCTGTGGCTCCACTCACCAGCCCAGAAGCTCAGATGCTTGCCAGGTGTCTGTATTCTCTCCCTGCGGCCACAGGGCCAGCTTCACAGGCACTCCTCTTTCCTTCCCAGGCAAGGCCTCTGTGTTCTCTCTGCACAGAAGGCTGGAGCCATGGGGGTGAGACCTCTCTCTCTGAGTCTCTTGAATTTTACTCCAGCATGGCTGCCATCCTGGCTGGAGCTGAATTCAGGCTTTTCTTCCCCCAAAGAGCCTGTCCTGGTCTCCACGCCACCCCTATTGAAATCCAGTTCAATGGCAACACTGTCATTGGAAGAAAGTCTCTCTCATTCTTAGATGCTCAGTTCTATTTAGACTCCCCCAACTTGGTCAGATGAGCCATGGCAGTCTGTCATTCCTGTGAGCAGAATCCGCTTCTGAAGGGTTTTCTGTGTTTTGAGAGCCTCATGCTCCCATGGCTGTATCCTTCAGCTGCACGTAGGTAACCGTTGCTGCTGAGTTACACCTCTCATGTCTGAGCTTGAGCCCCTGCACGACCACAGGAGGCAGAGTACATTTCTGGATAGCCTTATTGTTAAACTGTGTCTACAGAGAATACTAATCCTGGGTGGCAGACATGACAGAAAGAACACAGGCTCTAGAGTCACACAGATAGGCATTTGGCTCTTAGCTACTCCCATGCTAGCTGCGTTACATCAGGCAAGCCATATACCCTCTCTGAGCCCCACATTCCTCATCTAAAAAAATGGGGTGTAATTAATGGTCCCTATCTTACAGGGTTAATGTGCATACTGAGTAAGGCAATGACTGTCAGTGAATGCGAGGGCTCCTCTGTCCTCCTCTTGAACTCCAGCTCTTGGCAGTGAGCCCCTGGGAGGGTGACCTCTCCAGGGCTGCCCCACCCCCACCCCCGGGAGAGCTTTGGAGCCTGCTGTGGAGGAGCGTTTGCGGGGAGAGGGGTGGGTGGACAGGACAGATGCACTCAAAGGCAGGGCTGAGTCAGAGAGCAGGTGGGCTGCATAGGGGGCTGAGCGGGAAGAGGGCTGGGAAGGCACATGTCTGTGGCAGTCACGTCCCCTTCTTTTCCTACAGCATGGACTGCAGGTTGTGTTCAGGGCCTACCCATTCCCTCCTCAGAACTCACATAGAAGCCTTATAGGACCACCCAGGCATTGTATTAGTTGGGATTATTCAGAGAAACAGAGCCAATATGAGATTCTCTATCTAACTGTCTATCTCTTTCTTTCTCTGTGTCTATCTATCATGTGATTGTGGGAGCTGGCAGGTCTGAAATCTTTACGGCAGGCAGGCAGGCTGGCTGGAGATTCAGGCAAGATTTGATGTTGCAGGCTTGGATCCAAATGCTGGAAACTCGGGCAGGGTTTATGCATTGCAGTCTGGAGGCTGAATTTCTTTTGGAAACCTCAGCCTTTGCTCTTAAGGTCTTCAACTGATTGGATGAGTCCCACTCACATTATCAAGAATTACTAATCTTCTTTACTTCAATCAATTGATTGTAAAGGTTAATGGCATCTAGACTGTTTGACCAAATCTCACTGAGTGCCACAGCCTAGCCAAGTTGACACATATAATTTTCTAAACTTGTATAAATGTTTGAGGTAAGAGTGTAATTTTCTTCTATGCATAAATTGTGAAGTCAGGGTTTTTAGTGTATCCATCACTTGAATAATGTACATTGCACCCATTAAGTAACTTCTCATCATCCACCCCGCCCCAGAGTAAATAATGTATACACATGGACATATAGCATGGAATGACAGATACATGTAATTAACTATTATGGGGATCTTAGCTGCCTGCTGCGGCCTTTTGTCAGGGTCAGTGTGATCAGACAAGCAAACCCCAGGAGCCTGGATGTTGCTCTTCAGATGTGAGACTGCAGCAGTTTAAACTTCATCTTCCTGAGCACCTTCTCCCTAAATGTTGGGTGTGGGGTGCAGAACGGAGTTGGGTTCTTAGGCTTTTAATATTTTCTCTTCTGGCAATTATCTTTTACCCTTGAACCTGGTGGATAATTTCCAACCTCTTTCTTGGTCTCCTGTCCTTGGTAACACACATATGGCTCATTCATTCCTTTGATGCAGCTCTTTACTGCAGATTGTCAGTGTTTCAGCCATGTGATGTGGCATTGGTTGGCTTAAAAATCTAGGATGTGAAGGGCTCCTTGAGGATCAGGAGGTGGGTTGATGTACAGAATCTCAGGGTTCTCAAAATGTCTCTGCTCCCTGCCCCACCCATACACACACACAAATACACACAAGTATGCACACACAAATGTGTGCACATGCAGACACACTTAAGCTTGCCAAATGCTAGAAGGAATGTTTTGAGGCCTTCAGGTTTTGAGTGACACATGCAGTGAGCTGGGTTCCACTGGGTGAGGTCTGAAGTGGGCCCCAGGGGATTTTTGTTTTAATATACCAGGACATGGCCAAGTGTTGGATATGGCAAGGGAGTTCTGGGTGTTTTTCCACTTACTGTTGACAGCTGAGAACAAGTGAATCCTGTGAAAACATTGCAGTCAATATAGGAGGGCTTTAGAAATACCAAGAAAGGCCCAAAAAATGTCCTCCAAAAGATATCCACATTGTGAACCGTGGAACCTGTGAATGTCACCTTATAGGGCAAAAAAAGGACTTTGTAGATGGGATTAAGAATCATGAGAGGAGAAGGGTACCCTGGATTACTCAGGTGGGCCCTAAATACAATCACAAGTGTCCTTGTAAGAGACAGGCAGAGGGAGACTTGCCACAGACACACAGAGGAGAAGGCCTTGTGTCCACAAAAGCAGAGATTCGAATAATGAAGTCATAATCCAAAGAATGCCAATAGCCACCAGAGACAGGAAGAGGCAAAGAACAGAATCTCCCCTGGAGCCCCCAGAAGGAGTGGGGCTCTGCTGATATTGATCAGCCCAGTGATACTGATTTTGGGCTCCTAGCCTACAGAACGGTGTGAGAATAAATGTGTTGTTTTAAGCTCACCAGTTTACAGTACTTGGCTATAGCAGCCCTAGCAAACTGACACAGGGGGCCTGATGTGAGTACCCTTCTCTGCAAAAGGAGGGGCGATCACGAACTGGCTACACTGGGAGGGCCCATGACAATAGTCTGCATCAGGCCTCTTGCTGATGGGAAAACTGAGGACTAGAGAGAGAAAAGGCCTCACTGAGGGTCCCACAATGAGGCAATGGCTGGCTGAGACCAACTCAAGTCACCTGCCTCTTGGGGTAGGTGGGGGCGTAGCCTGCACGCTTGTTCTTTCCAGGAGATTTGGCTTCCTGCCTTCTTTTATTTTGAGATGGAGTCTCACTCTGTCACCCAGGCTGGAGTACAGTGGTGTGATCTCGACTCACTGCAAACTCCGCCTCCAGGTTCAAGCAATTATCCTGCCTCAGCCTCCTGAGTAGTTGGGATTATAGGCGCGCGCCGCCATGCCCAGCTAATTTTTGTATTTTTAGTAGACACGAGGTTTCCCCATATTGGTCAGGCTAGCCTCAAACTCCTGACCTCGTGATCCGCCTGCCTCAGCCACCCAAAGTGCTGGGATTACAGGTGTGAGCCACTGTGCCTGGCCATCTTCTCCTTATCCTATAAGCTCCTCTATGCAGGAACTCTCCCACTGCCTGTGCCTTCCCTATCACCAGGACTCACTAGGGGAAAATGGCTTTATACCTTTTGTCCCCCTGAGTCTCAAGGCCTGAGGCTCTTCTGGATGCTGGTCTGGCCTAGCTTCCTGTGAAGCAATGCTCTGTGGTTTTGTCTTTCCCTTCCTTTCCAAAAGAGCGACTCTGGACCTTCACTCCCACTCCTCATCCTGGATCAACAGAAGGCCCTCCTGTCAGGTTTCCTGACCGCGCTCCAATGCCAGCAGACTCAGCCACTTCAAGGCCAAAAGTAGCCTTATTTCTTTGCTCAAAAGCCTCCATCATTCTTCGCTGTGAAAAGTGGTCCTTGCTAGCCTTTTATACGTCATAGACTACCTACAAAATGATCGTATCTGTGAGTAGATGAGGCTACTTCGACCTGGAGTGGCGACCTGGGCACTGATTATTCAAACTGGGTGCTGGCTGGACCTGCTGACCATCAGCTCTGCCTGCAGCCACTCAGGGTACCCAGTACAGAGAATGAGTGAAGGATGGCATCCAGAATCCTTGCAGGGGAACTGAAAGCCCTTTGGGAGCCAGCCCTGCCTGCCTCAGTGAGAGAGTCTGGCTGTCCTTGAATTGTAGACCCCCAATCGTCCACATCGGCCACACTGGCTGGTCAAAGCCTTCTGGACAGTGCCACATGCATCCCACATCTGGGCCCTTGTGCCTGTTGTCCTTTATACATGATGCCTTCTGCTTCGCCATGTCAAATCCTTCCTGTCTTTTTGGGCCAGGCTTGGGGGCTGTTTGTCTGGGAAGCCTTTCCTGGTTGCTTTAGAACCTGTTTTAATTTGTTTCGAGCCTCTAACAAATGACCCCTGTGTGGTCGTTTAGTTGTTGCATGTGTGTGTGTTGGTGTTGACTCTCCTGCAAGCTTGGAGAGCAGAGGCCAAGCCTGGTTCCTCACTGCATTCCCCTCAGGTCAGCTCTGGGCCTGGAATGCAACAGGTACTCAATAGTGACAGCAAAATGGATTTAAATGAGGAACAGAGTAATCTTTCTCAAATCTAATTATGCCTTAATTAGCCTCAGCTGCAGCTCTCTCTAAATGAAGAGGAGGTGTAGAATCAGGCCCTGCCAGCTTCCAGCTCTTGCTTCTGTCCTCTCCCAACTCCTGACCTGCAGGCCCAGCCCCAGGAACTTGTCAGTCCCCCATAGGGCCTGGAGCCATCTCTAAAGCTTAGCCCAGCTCATTCCATCTTGGCCCAGGCATTGGAGCTCTTTCCCTACTGACTATATCCAGATCCTGGTGTGCCGTCTGCCATGAACTACTGCCTGCCTCGGTTTACTCATCTGTCGCAATAAGCCCAGTTCTTGCTCCTGCCCTACTAGGCCTCCCTAAGGGCTCCCTAAGGTGTGCCTAGGGGCAGGTATGGACTAAATTGTGTTAAAATTCATATGTTGAAGCCTTAAGCCCTGCCATGATGGTGTTTGGAGATGGGGCCCTCCTTTGGGAGGTAATTAGGTTTATGTGAGGTTCTGAGGGTAGGACCCTCCTGATGGGATTAGTGCCTCTATAAGAAGAAACACCAGAACATTCTCTTTCTCTCTCTCTCTCTCTCTCTCTACATATATATATATATACACACACACACACATATACATATAGAAAGATAGATCTCTCTGTCTCTCTCTCTATATATATATGTATATACATAGACACACACACACCTATATACAGAGATAGATAGATCTTTCTGTCTCTTTCTGTCTCTCTCTCTCTGCCTCTCTGTCTCTGTCTCTATCTATCTATCTATCTATCTATCTATCTATCTATCTATCTATCTTATCTTTCTCTCTCTCCCCCCACCCCCCAAGTGTTAGGACATAGTGAGAAGGCAGCCCTCTCTAATCCAGGAAGAGCACCCTCACTAGGGACTGATCATGCTGACACCTTAATCTTGGGCTTTTCATCTCCAGAACTGAGAAAATAAATGTCTGTTGTTTAATCTCCTGGTCTATGGTATTTGTTACACAACCTGAGCTGACCAAGACACAGGCCTACCTGGTCTATGACCCCAGCCCCTCCCAGACTGGGATAGGCTTAATAATGCCCCTTTCTTCCAAAAATGGCTGTGACTTCACTCCCTGGGATCTGTGAATGCTGCCTTATATGGCAAAAGGGACTTCACAGATATGACTAAATTAGGGATCCTGAAATGGGGAGACTATCCTGAATTATCTGGTTATTCACAAGGGTCCTTATAAGAGAAAGAGGAAGGCAGGAGAGTCAGATTTGGAAAGAGAGAGATTTGAAGACACTGTGATTCTGGCTTTGAAGATGGAGGAAGGGGCCATGAGCCAAGAAGTGAAGTGGCCTCTAGAGGCTGGAAAAGGCAAGGAAGCAGATTCTCCCCTTGCCTGCAGAAGGAACCACCTGCGCTTGGCACCCTGACTTTAGACTTCCTGACCTCCAGAACTGTAAGAGAATAAATGTCTGTTTTTTTCAGCCACCAAGTTTGTGGTGATTCATGACAGCAGCCATAGGAAACTGATACACAGCCCTATATTCCTGATGCCCTCCAGCACTGGCCTGTCCTATGCCTTCCTCCTGAGAGTGTGTCTGACCCTGTTCCCTGCCCAGGATCTACCTCAGCCTCACCCCAAGTTCTCCCCAGCTGGTGCAGGGAAGTCCTCAGGCCTTGTCTCAGCCCCATGACCCTGGCCTCCCTCTGTACCCGCAATGCCAGAGGCCAGGGAGGCAGGCCCCAACCACCAGCCCCCATGCCCAGCTCTGTGAGAAATTAAGGACCTAGGAAAAGAGAAACCCCTTCCCAAGAAAGGGAGATGCCCCTGAGGGAGAAGGATGCACAGGAGGATTTCTGGAAGTGGATGAGGACAGACGCTGAACATAGGTAATCGTTCCCAAGGGAAGGCAAGCTGATGTCACTTAGCAGGGAGCCCAAGAGTACTCTCCACACCTCAGAGAAACAGAGAACCAGTGGTCAGCCAGCCTGTGGTCCCACAGCATCTGGCCATAACAACTCACCAAGAAGTGGCCCAGAAGCCAGGGGAGCTTGACTTCCTGGCCCTGTCTGAGGAAGTTCAGGGTATGAGTGATATTGTCAGTTGTGGGCCAGCCAATCAGGCGGAGAGATGCCCAGGCCAATGTGTCAGAATCCCTGGCACAGACCCTCTCAAGGTTGTGTCTTCCTCAGGGCAGCTTTCCTGCATCTTGCTTTGGGCCTGGGCCCAGAGAGGATAGGATCCAATTCACCCTGGAGAGCTTCCACTTCTGGCAATGCTGAGTAAGCTCCTTTGGGATGGAGCTTCCTGTGGATGACAACTATACATTCCAAACCAAACCAAACCAAAACACACACCTGAAGACACTGGAGAGCTACCCAAAGCAGGCAGATTCTGGAAGAAAGTCAATGCTTGGGGGAAGAAAACATCCCCAGATGAGCTTCCTGCTTGCGCAGCTTCTAGCCTGGGGTGGCCCCACTCTGCACCTTGCAGGGTTACCCCAAGGCAAAACCACAGTCTTTCTGGTCTGAACAACAAGAGGACTGCCTTCAGGGCAATCTCAGCTGCTACAAAGTAAAGGGGAATCCTACAGAGGGAGAGGCAAGGAGGAGCCCTAAATCCTGTATATAGACACTGCCCATGTCTCTGGCTGACCCCTGAGCGATGCGTGCATGGGGACTCCAGGGTGACATTTCTGGAAGGTCACCTTTTTGGTATACCTTACCTTTCCCTGGCATTTAGTGAGCACCTACCACATTCCAGGCTTTGCGCCTGATGCCAGGAAGCCTTAGTCTGGTTTCCTCTGAAAGCAGAGTCTTACAGTGACTAAGATTTTACCAGGCAGTAGGATGCCACAGGGGTCAAGAGTGAAGGAAAAGGGCAGTGATGCCAGAACGGAGGGAGGACCCATGTGAGACGCACTGCTGAGCTGGTAGCTGCTATTTGTGACTGACTGCTTGACCCTACAAAAATTTAGCCTCAAGGCATGTGTCCGGAAGGAAAAGAAGAATGTAGCCACAGGTTCCCATCTCCCACTGACCAAGGGCTCACCTCTTATTTCTGGGTTGCACATGAGTGGATGCTAAGCAAAGTTGATCCCACAACATCCCATGCTTCTGGGCCAACAGGGCAACATTGGTGGGTGGTGTGAGGCTCACAGTGTGGCCATGAAGTGAGTGCTGTTACTCACTGTCTGACTTTGGCACATGACTTTACCTTTTGAGCCTTGTTTTGTCATCTATGACAAGGAGACATGCATCAGTTTTTTCTGCCTACTTCCCCGGACCACGAGGATTGAACAGTGCATGCTCTTCAAGTTAAGCCTGGGTTAGCACTTTCCTTAAAGACTTGGCTTCTCTGGAGTTTCTAACTTTTATCTGAAGGTGGCTCAAAGAGGCCTCAATTATATAACACTTGGGATTGGCTGCAAGTACCTTTTGAAAATAAACTCCAAAATATCATTTCTAAATTCCACATGTTGATCTGCATTAAAGTCCTCATGAGAGTACCTCAAACTTTTTTTTAAATAAGAAAGCTTATCTCAATAGATGCAGAGAAGGCCTTCAACAAAATTCAACAGCCCTTTATGCTAAAAATTCTCAATAAACTAGGTATTGAAGGAACATATCTCAAAACAATAAAAGCTATTTACCACAAACCTACAGCCAATATCATACTGAATGGGCAAAAACTGGAAGCATTCCCTTTGAAATCTGGCACTAGACAAGGATGCCGTCTCTCACCACTCCTATTCAATATGGTATTGGAAGTTCTAGCCAGAGCAACTAGGCAAGAAAAAAAAAAATAAAGGTATTCAATTAGAAAAAGAGGAAGTCAAATTGTCTCTATTTGCAGACGACATGACTGTATATTTATAAGACCCTATCATCTCAGCCCCAAATCTCCTTAAACTGATAAGCAACTTCAGCCAAGTCTCAGGATACAAAATCAAGTGCAGAAATCACAAGCATTCCTATACACCAGTAACAGACTAACAGAGAGCAAAATCAAGAGTGAACTCGCATTTGCAATTGCTACAAAAAGAATAAAATACCTAGGAATACAGCTAACAAGGAACATAAAAGACCTCTTCAAGGAGAACTACAAACCACTGCTCAAGGAAATAAGAGAGGACACAAACAGATGGAGAAACATTCCATGCTCATGGTTAAGAATAATCAGTATCATGAAAATGGCCATACAGCCCAAAGTAATTTACAGATTCAATGCTATCCCCATCAAGTCACCAATGACCTTCTTCACAGAACTGGAAAAAACCACCTTAAACTTCACATGGAACCAAAAGAGAGCCCACATAGCCAAGATAATCCTAAGCAAAAACGACAAAGCCAGACGCATCATGCTACCTGATTTCAAATGATACTACAAGGCTATAGTAATCAAAACAGCATGTTACTGGTATCAAAACAGAGCTATAGACCAATGAACAGAACAGAGGCCCTGGAGACAATGCCACACATCTACCAGCATCTGATCTTTGACAAACCTGACAAAAACAAGCAATAGGGAAAGGATTCCCTGTTTAATAAATGGTGTTGGGAAAACTGGCTAGCCATGTGCAGAAAGCAGAAACTGGACCCATTCCTGACACCTTACACTAAAATTAACTCCAGATGGATTAAAGACTTAAATATAAGACCTAACACCATAAAAACCCTAGAAGAAA